>JAOTOM010003097.1:95000-134500 GCA_034440615.1 Ashinkailepas kermadecensis | reverse complement strand
ACAATTTTATCATCACCCTTTCAAGTTCTTCGATGTTCTTCCATTTTGTCAAAATGCCATTGAACTATGAGCTCCTCCTCTGAGCGATCAAGCTGAGTTTCGCGTAAGTGATGCAGAAGCCGAACTTAGTGTTGCATCTGCAATACCCGCCATACGTTCTCCACCCATGCCCAGATGCCAAACCCTCCTTCTTCAGAACGTCACCATTGACAATTTCAATTGTAGTTTTGCTCTCCAGGCCTCGAAAAACTTCCTTGAAGTGCGAAATATTACTCAGACGTTTTTTCAGTTGAAAAGACGCCGTTGATATAGTGCTACAAAATGATTTGCATGCCTGATACGCCTTTATGTCTAATACCTTGTTCGTCATTTAACTAAAAATAACTAACATAGATCTCGGCAGGCTAACATGTGTAGCTCATGCATTTCATAAACACCAGTAAGCCTTCTGGGAGGAGGGCTTGCGAATGGGGAAGGGGAGATCCGTTCCCAAACTAAGCCAACTTCATGACTAAGCGGAAGTTAGCTAACGCAAGGTAGCATGTCAGCTAGTCCGGTTAACGCTACCACATGACGCTGCATACAAAGACAACACCAAAACCTCCATCCATGCACTGCAAAATACATGGTGACCCTCCTGCCTAACGCCAGGCTGACGCATAGCCGCAGGGCGTCGGCCAGATGTCAATCCCGACCAACTCACGGCGCCACTTGGCCTCCTCCTGCTCGTCGAGCGGCTCGACGATCTCGCGCACGTCGCCGTCGTGCGCCCCCTGGATGGCGGTCGTCTGCTGCCGCCAGTCGGAGAACAGCTGCCGCTCCTTCTGCAGCCGCGACACCATCTGCTCGCAGTCTGGACGCCGACGGACGTCACGCGTCGGGATACACGGAGTATAGTGTCACGACGGTCCAGGCATAACGGAGACACCGCCGGACGTCACGTGTCGGGATACACGGAACATGTGTGTGACAGCGGTCCAGGCATAATGGAGACATCGACGGACGTCACGTGTCGGGATACACGGAACATGTGTGTGACAGCGGTCCAGGCATAATGGAGACATCGACGGACGTCACGTGTCGGGATACACGGAACATGTGTGTGACAGCGGTCCAGGCATAATGGAGACATCGACGGACGTCACGTGTCGGGATACACGGAGTATAGTGTCACGACGGTCCAGGCATAACGGAGACACCGCCGGACGTCACGTGTCGGGATACACGGAACATGTGTGACAGCGGTCCAGGCATAATGGAGACATCGACGGACGTCACGTGTCGGGATACACGGAACATGTGTGTGACAGCGGTCCAGGCATAATGGAGACATCGACGGACGTCACGTGTCTGGATACACGGAACATGTGTGTGACAGCGGTCCAGGCATGATGGAGAAAACAAAGTGGCATATCAAACACTGTACACACTGACACACTACACAGGGGCGCCAACATCAAGGCAAAGGCTGAGCAAAGCAAATGAACTGGAGATACCGTGGACTGGAAAACTGCACAGGTTCTGACGTTCAAGATCCACGGAAGATAAAGGAAAATCAAGGAGAAAATCCTCATTCGAACAGGGCGAAGTACGACTCTCAGCCGAAACCCACGGCAGTCCACCGTATTTCCAGGGTGGATGCCCACTGAAGAGGACGAATTAACAGGAACACCTGTCAGGCCTGATCGCGTGAGACCGGTCGCAGCAAAGACCTCAGGACACAATTCCTCTTCCGAACAATTGCTCTGGTCACCACTTGGGGGGGAAGCTGCCATTTTCAAGCATCTTGGAATCATCAGCACTGCACATGCTGCGCCTGCTCCGCTCACGATTCAGCCGTCGGTGCACAATGTGGCCGGCGTTGTGGGCGCTCGTCTTGCAGAACCAGTTGTCTCCGAGCAGGACGAGCAGCTCGTTGGTGTGCACCAGCCGTCCGGGAGCGAACGCCAGCGGTCCGAGCGGCACCGTCACCTGGTGACTGACGCGCTCCGGCAGTGTGTTCAGTCGCAGCCGCAGTGTGCGGTAGTCGGCCGAATACTGCCGCCACCGCCGCAGGTCCTCGTCGCACGCGCGCAGCTTCTGAAGACGGTCACACCGCCGTTACAATGGTCGCATGGGAATGGTGGTCGCGAAGTGGGCATCACCGGTAGCGCAGGTAAACAGTAAACATGCCCATCAATCAAGACATATAATTACTAATAATTCAGAACTAATTCAAGACTTACAAAATACCAAGTAATGAGACAACGAACGCATTATCTGTGACGAGAGAGGATGTAAAACATCACCTTCATGGCACCACGCGTAAGTTAAATTTACCACCGGAGGCATGAGCCACCACTGCACTTCGTGCACAGACAGTGATAAATTATTCGTCAAATAGGGTGGAATATACCACTTTCTGGACTCTGAATTGACATCCCTTCCAACGGAGTATCGACATCCTGCTTCATGATGAGTCGTTATGAAGTCTTCATATCTAATTTCCAACAGCATCTTGTTGACAAGCATCATGCTGATACTCACCATTGCAGATTGTGATGCACGCACACACACACATCTCTTAACACAATTCCAGGTACAAGGATTACCTATGATGTGGTCTGATAAACAATATCATTTGATATTGTTTAGCATTGGTATTTTGTATTGCTATCACTAAAATAGTTACCTCTAAATTAGGTATCTCAAAACAAAGGAAAAGGTGCACATATGAGTATGTCGTTGGATCGGAATTGTGTTCAAAGAACTTATAATTTATGTTAAATGACATGGTTTCCAGGACGAAATTCCAGGACGCTGGACTCGTTTCGACATCTCACACCTAATGGAAGACCAGTATTTTAACACTGTGCACAGATCGCGCGCCGTTGGTCTGTTCCCATACGGACCACTTGGCGCCACCGTGATGAGCGGTCCAGCTGCTCCTGACCAGGCGCATCCGCCACGCCACCCTGTAACCTTGCCGTCTCTCTCGCTTTGCTGCAGATCGCCTCGCTTCGCTCGAGAGAACTCAAAGCAACAATCACATCCCTAACATCGTCGTTCTGGTTTTATAACCGCACACATTTTAGTCCTCATTTGCATGCTACCCAGTTGTTGCTGCCGCCCACTTGGCAATTAGGTGCGGTTGTAAAGCCTCTTCCATGCCATGCGGCTAGAAACGAGAGCGGAGTCGGAGAGTGTCAGGTCTGATGTATGTACGACAAAGGTGATTCTGAGCGACCTCGCTACGGTACGGGTGTGTTTGGAAGCATCTTTAAATGGTGCACGTATGTCAGTCGACTTTCAAATAGATGGGCGCTAAATGACCAAACCTGGTCGATGCGCCCAAAAGCTCAAATAACCAACCAACTAACCAACCGACTGTCAAATAGACACCGCGATATTTGGCGGGCGGTTGAGGTGGAATTTCCGGATCACCTAATTGGCTTGTCACATTCTGACAGCTTCAATGCTGACAAAAAGAGCAGTTCCTGCTTTCGTCGTCCAGAAGCGTAGCCCTTGTCCAGCGCTCAAGTCTGGAGACAGCTTGCTTCAATTGATTATCTATTATTGGTGTTCAGGTGCTGGATGTGGAGACCTGCTTCACCACCGTAAAAACACGACTTGCTGTGATTCTGTGATTTATATCTGTGATTTAAATTAATTTTATTTCACGAAGCATATACAAAACTATGCTTGGTGAAACACAATTTATTTCCCTGACATAAAAAAATACTTCATGGTTCTTGCGGTGATAAATCAGGTCTCGGATCGTGAAATCATCCGCGAACAGCGATCAGAAAACTGATGGCGGCAGAACCGAGCCAATATCGTTGACTATGATGGATAAGTAGACTGTCTTGGGGAATGCTGCTCACCTGTTGAAACCATCTCGAGAATCCTCGCCAGCACGGATACAAAACCCCAGATTTACTCAGATACTTTGAAGAAAAGCAGAAAAAAACACGGAAACCATACTCATATACCTTAATAAGAATGCCATGTCGCAATGTGGAGTCAAAGGAACCCTCCAGGTTAAGAACATAGTTCCAACTTGACGGCGTCTCGAGAAAGCTGCTCGAATTGCAGCGTCTGTCAGCGAGACAGAAATGCACTGCACCTGTCGGTGACTGACGCAAAGCTAAAACAGCCCCCTCCAATCCACATGGTTTGTCAGGTTAAAAAGCAGCAAGGTGAATACGTTTTAGGCAGCGATATAAAACTGTCACAAGTTTCAGATGTGTGTGTGGAGCAGAAAGACGGCCACGAACAAGGCGAAGATGACTAAAATGAAAGAAATAACGAATCACGAATTAAGTTGCTCTGGCAATGCAGTCCCTGACCATAAGCAGTCCCTGACAATGCAGCCCCTGACAATAAGCGGTCTCTGACAATTCAGACGTTGAGCAACGGGCCTGACGTGAACGTGGGTGAGGAAACAAGCTGAAGTAAATCATATTCAGACCGAAACTCCACTGGTCGAGAACGGGGAGGAGATGTGACCAAATCGGTTTGTCGTTCGTTACCATGGGAGGGGGGAACTTCAGCTATTTAAGGGACACCCAACTATCTGCAGGCGATGCCTCTAATCTCTGGAGGGTGAGCTGCTATGCTAGGAGGGAGGAGAAGGAGAGGGAGTGCTCTCCGGTATTTCAAGGGGAGACCAACGACCTAAGGACACCTTGAACTTGATTGCGGGGGAGGCCCCAATAATACACGCATCGAACCCAATTCCGTGGCCTTGCAGGAGCCTTAGAAACCAAAGCAGCAACAGTTGGCGCCAAATTAGCGCCGACAATTGGTTGCGGACATGTTTCGCCCGCCAGTTTGGCAGCGTTTACAGTTTTTGAAAATGGGAAACATATGCATTTTAAGCATGAAGTTTACTGGTTGGTTGGTTATTGGTTATTGGTTTTTACGACACGTCGACCGTTGAGTCATATAGCGTCGCCAATCTCTCACGCCGAGCATGAAGTTTACTGCGAATTCACTTAATCATACCAGTAAAAACTACCAAAAAAGCAGCAACTGATGCAGAAATAACATATAATTAGTGGTTTTAAACACCAAGGTGAAGTAATACATTAATTGAAATAGCACAAGTGAAAGAAAATAAGGTATATAAATGCACAACATAGTACAAGAGAAGCAATATAATACACATAGTAACCCTTTTGGGGCACACCACCACCCAGGTGGTTATGGTGAGATGGTTTCTGGTCTACACCAAGCAATCTGGCCAGTGGCAGGTCTGGACACGAAACATCCCCTCCCTTGCAATTCACCACACCATACAGCCAGCCAATCACAACTGACCCAGTTTACTGGAATGGTGGCATTAAAACCGAACTCAATCCAGCAATTGTGCCAACATGGGCTAATCAAGGATCCACCAATACACATAAGCCACACTTTACATCAATGCTGACACTACCTTACTACTGTTGTAAAACTTCATTCAAAGTAGCAATGCAACATGCTGATAAGACATACAAATCACCAAAAACATACCTTATCTTGTTCAGATGCTAGGTGGTCCAGATTGGAAAGGTCAGTGGCTGATGCATCACCTCCTTCAGCCATGATGATATCTAAATCAAGAAAATAGACCATGAGTCATCACAAAAACAAACAGCAGTCCACAACAGTTCATCCAAATCCTGAAGCAAAACTTTGGAGCATGTCAATACATTTTTAGTGTAAAAGAAATGAAGCAAATACAAACCAATTTGCCAAACAAGACCACAACATAAACAGGGGGCAGTAAGAAAATTAACTGACTGTGCTGATGTGGAGGCACGTCTGCCTAGGCCCTTAAACCTCCCTAAAATATTATGCACAGGTGACAGTGAGAGCAACTCTATTTCTGGGGTATCTGTTTTTAATGAACAAGTTGACACTGGTTGCCCCATGCACACTGCAAGTCTGCACATGGGGTTGTAAATTGCTTGTGTCAATTTTAACCATGGATGCTTAAATTTCGGAATGTTTTCCTCATACCCTTCCCAATGAATTCAATACAAAAATGACTAACACATGGCTTTGGCAAATATATAGAAGCCCACAGGCTAATTTTTGTCAACATTTCTTTCTGGTGTTTTCTGATGTGATTTCAATGAATTTGATATTAATTCCTTTGGTAAATATTGGGAAAACATACTTTGAAGATGCAGATATATGTTCTTCCCCCTCAACAAAATATGGGAGGAGTACAAAAAGAGGGATTTGGATGGGATAATAGGTAGTTAGTTATTTGGGCTAAGGGTGCATCGACTTCATTGGTCAGTTAGCACCCAGGATGGGATAATATATAAAGAACAATGACATAAAACTACCAAAAAACCTGACCTTATCCACAAGACCAGTTCACAATTTAAGTTGTCTACAAGACAAGTTGCATGCATTTCACCTCCATGAAGCAAACAAAGTGTTTTTTTTTCATTAATTTTGCACAAAATTAAGATTTTTCTTTAAAACAGATCAGACTAGGTTAGGTTATGCTTTTCTAACATGAAATTTGATAAAAATTGCTTACAATTTGTCAATTTTAAAATGAATTCTTCTCTTGCATGGAAGGCTAGGATAGGTTATTTTATATTGTTTAATTTCTTTGAATATTATTTTTGCTATTTCAGCCAGTTACATGCTCATTTTTGCTGTTATTTTGCCTGCCAACTGAAAAGTATGCATTTGTGGAGGAAACAAGTCATCACATAATGCTAACCACATTCAGAAACATTGGAAAAGAAAATGAAGGAATTCAAAAATTACCATATACCACAAATTGACCAATTTGGGTTATTCCATCCTAGTATTCTGATGTTTTACATTTCTTTTATCAACATCCAACTGTTCATAGTACCTACCTACCCACCTAGGTACCTACCTAGATAGGTAGGTTACCTGCATTGTTTGGTAAACTTGTACTTTAAGTTGTTTTTATAATTTTTTGATATTTTTGGGGAATACCATGTTTATGAATGTGATTCAAAAGATGTGACCACTCATGTTTCATCTTCATGCTTGGTTGGTTATTGGTTTTACGACACGTCGACAGTTGAGTCATATAGCGTCGCCAATCACTCACGCCGATTGGTCGCGGGCGAAGAGTAGCGACAGGTGCATCTTCATGCTTACTTTTCTATTTGATAGATGGCACCATAGTCATGTTGGTACCATATGATGATGTCATAGACATGGCACTGAGGCTTGGATTGGCTAATGCTACAAGCAGTTCACATACCTTAATGAGATGGAACACTGACCTGTGTTTCCAATCTTTTTCCAACCACAAGGCACAAGTTACAGCATGGAACTTGCCACTGTTATGGTGGGTTCTGTCAAGTAATGTTCCCTTGTAGTCACTTGTCACAAACCCACACTTCTTCTCCTTTCTCTTGGTGACACACAAAGTTTCAGAACACTCCTTCCAATGTCTATCTTCCTGAAACCTGCAAGCCATTGCACAATTAGGGCATACCACTTCCATCTGAAGAACATTGTGGTGTCTAAAAAGTAGAAACTTGCTTCATTGCTTTGATAAGAAAATTGAATGGCATAGCATGAGACGGTCACAATTCACACACACTGAAGGCATTCTCACACTGATGAATTGACTCAGAAGTCATACCGACAATATTTCAGCTACTGCTGTCTGCTGTAGCTTTCCTTTTTTTCTTTTCCAAGAATTTCAAGAAGTACAAGTAGTAATGATTAAACTAGGAAAACTTAACCTAACCTAACCTAACACAACCTAACCTACCCTAGCCTAATCAAATTTAATCTAATATAATTTAGTATATTATCATCAAACAAATTGCAGATGGAAAGCAATACACAGGATGTCATATGTACAACACATCCCAACCAGTGCCACCTGTCCCAGGCACATCAAGTTCCCTCCCACATTCATGTGGACCAATATGTGTGCTCAATATGTGTGACAAAAACGAGGAATGAAGGCATTTTCCAAGCATAAAAAGAAATGTTAAAATAAATATAAATGCAACATAACCTAGCCTAACCTACCTTTGGAGAAAACAAATTACATTAAAAGAATGAAGAGAATGTGAAGTAATTTATTTTTGTGAAAATTATCAAAATTAAAAAAGAAACCTAACCCAGCCTAACCTGACCTAACATGAGCTGCTTTAAAAAAAGAAAACAATTTTCTGTGAATTTCGCCAAAAACTGGTATTATTGTGCTTTAAGGTGGCAACAAGAAAAGCTTTTACACACATTTGCCTCCATAAAGCAAAGAAATTGGTTAGGTTAGTTTAGGTTTTTTGTTAGAAAATTTTTCACAAAAAAACTTTAAAAAAAATTGCATTTCCACAGAAAATAAGTAGTGCCATCATCTTAGTCACCTTCATAAACATGGTATTCTGAATGATTTAATAAAACATGGTAAACTGAAAATTTAGTATTTCATCCAATTCATAGAAAATTTGAAGTTCTAACCAAATCATCAATAGGTAACAACCTGTGAACACTAACACATCTCTGAAGAATTCTAATATTACTAGAAAACAGAAATAACTTAACATTATTCACCTAACATGGTCTATTCCACTGGAAAAAGGTTCTTTCTCTTTTTGCTAATGGCTTTCCTAAGATTCACCAGGGGAAGCAGAAAACTGTGAGCATTACCGCTCGACCAGGTATGAGGTAGGCCATGTCTGTGAGATGGTGTCTGTAGAACGGTGTATGTGAGATGATGTCTTTTAGACCCACCCCAGGTACGCGTCAGGGGAAAGCGGGACGGGCACACCAGGAGTTACCCAGAGAACGCGATAAGGATCAAACTCCAAAGGATATGCTCGCAGTGTGGCGAAGCAAGTTACGTTAAAGCGGTGGGTCCAGGAGGTTACCGCTCAAAACCATTTTTACGTTTGCAATACAGAGATGGTAGCAGGGAAAATCAGTGTGCACGCACACAGATTACACGAGTCGTACTACAAACTGGATAAAACCCGCGCATTCCCCGCTGAGGGCGCTAGTGCGCTCACTATGTATGACGTTTCGGTCAGTCTCGCCGACGTTTTCGCAAGCACTTACTAAATATGCCTTAGCTGTGCTGCCTAGTGGTGGAAATGTGTGTCAAAATGAAATGACGATTCGCGTAGCGGCCTGTAATGATATGTTTTTGTTGTATCATTTTGACAGTTCAGCACATATATATTTGCTAAACTGATATTATCATAATATATATATTGCTGTAGAATACAACCGAACTGCGCGAATGGCATGAACCTGTAATCTCTATACCTTCAATATGAATAGAGTTTTCGTTCCAGGAAATAAATAAGAACAATACCTGCCTGATATGAATTATGACGACCGAATTTATGGGTAAATTTTAGATTCTCATACTAGATAATTATAATCCTGTTTTTCAATATATCAATAAATTAACGAATATTCATGTTTTGTGGGTCCTGAGGGAAGTGTCGAACGCCTGTCAGCGTTGCGCTAGCCCCATCTATGCTTACTATAAAATATTTCAGGTTCGACATTATCTGAACCAATATAGGGAACCGACAGGGGCATGGTAGGCACACATGGTGGTATGTTTCACTGAAGGATCTGGATTTCGTTACGGGGGTGCGGGCTTATTTTTTAGGGGGCGCCTTTTCCATCCGAAGAAGCACCTTCGGGTAAAAGTTCGTTGAGTGTGGGAAATGGGAGGAATGGGTGTAGGAACAGGGGGCAAGGGGCCATGACCCTCCACTTTCTATGAAAGTTTAACATTAATGTTATGGCAATGCATGGAAAGAATGAACTTCAAAATGGATTTCCCCCCCCCCCTCCACTTTTTGAGACGTTCCTACGCCTCTGAGGGGAAGGATGGGTGCAATCGAGCTTCCCGCATGCCGAGGACGTTCTCTATTCGGAGAAGCGTCTCCGGCTGAAAAATGTGTTGAGGATGGAGGGGGTGAAGGAGCATTCAACCTTCACGGAAAGATCGTGCCTTTGCCGAAGGGGGAATAATGCATGGGAAATAAAAAGGAAATAATGCATTATTATGTTTCTTTGTTTAGAGCCTTTACTACCTGAACAAGCAACCATCTATGTCGGAGACCTTCATCGGGTTCCCAAGGGGAGGGAGGAGGGTGGCCGTCCCCTAGGGCCCCGCTGGATCTGTTAGGTAGCTGGATGCAATTAGATGGAGATGTGCCCCGTTGTCATACAAGTGGGTAGAAACAAATGAAAACGTTGAAAAATAGAACTTCGAAATGGAACACAGATGAACAATTATATGGACGAAGTTTGGCAGAACTCAGCAATGGTAGAAGAGAACCTTCATGGCGATGCAAATTCATTTAATATGCACCAGAAGCCTGATCAGAAGGGTACGAGTGCCGATACTCGATTCGTACATATTCCATCATTGTACATTGCGACTGTTGCAAAAATAAATGTTGCCACCCATAGGCCTAGTCATCGGAACATAATTTTGTCGAGGGAGAGGGCGCAGCACATGAAAGCAATAAGCGGGCACAAGTGGATTGGGGGCATACCACTAGTATCTCATGTTATAAGTTTATATTATTTAGAGGTGCAAAGGCCACATGGGGGGGGGGTCATGCAAGTGCCCTCACAATGTCATATAAAGCTTCACCCCTGCCACCACGTATTGTCAATTCACTAAGCTGATAATTGCAGTGCCACCTTGTGTATCTCATGCAGATGGTGCTACAACCTCCAGGTGTTTTGTCTTGCATACATTTGGAGAAGATTGTATCCGTTGAATTATGACCCTGGCAATGCTGATGACTCCCGAGTGTTAAAGTTGAAAATTGAGAGTGTATTCCAGCTCACCTCACCACACTAACAGACATTTCCTCGGGTAGCACAGGCAAGTCTTTCAACGCCAGATTTAACCCAGATTTTTATCAGTTGATTGTGATATGCTTCCATCGCTCATTCTCGCAAAACGCCTTACTTACCTTGGGACAACGAGAAGAGGGAAATTCAATTTTCCTAAAGAGGAGAACGTTGCTCGGCCTCCAACCAAATGCAACCAGTGTAGCAGACGCAGAAAAAAAATGCACTCCTCTTCACCAAATGTATTCCACAAGTTACAAGCATTTACAGACACAAAAGGTAACAGACGCAAACAGAACACATCAGTGCACACGCATATTTCACTGGCGGATCCAGAGGCGGGCGTGCACTGTGTGATCCCGTGCCAGGTCCAGATCGGTGAACGAAAATTTTCATATAACCGAAAAAAGTGCCGCATCGCAAAGGTTCATCCGTACCAACTCCAATCGGCCAAACGCCACCATCACGCCATCCCGCCGTCGGAATGTTTAGCGAAAGGTGTCTCCTGGACAGAAATGCCTTGAGCTGTTCGTGCATATCCTTCACTGCCCTCATCCCTGTTCTGGATCGACGATTCCACGGCAGACAATAATACTAAGCGAAGAATCAAATCAAATCAAGTAATCAAATGTTCGGTGAGAGGCCTCGCCCTCTATTGCATAAACCCTGGGATCAAGCTGCGAATTCGTCGAAAAGTCTCCCAACAGCTATCTGGATATAATATTCATTTGGTTCTTACGAGTGCTTATTTGCACCAACTTGCAATAATCTCAGAAAAAGGAAAATCGGACGACTCTTACCACCTTCACGCCAGCTTCAATGCTTTCCAGGAAAGACACCTATACACAAAACCATCAAATGTGTGCAACACAAGGCCATCATTGATCCTGCAGCTGGAACGACGTGCTTCGAACATGTGCTAGGCCTGTGTCGAGGCAGTCGCAGCACATTAAGAACATCAAGTGTTATAATAGCGCATGCCAACGACATGCCAGTATACTTTTGTCGTGAAGTGGCCTGTCACAGCCTATAATTAATCTTTGTGAGCCCTCTCTTCAGTTGTGCACAAAATGACACTGCTGTCCCACCACCACCTGCTGTCCCACTGCGGTCGGAGAGGTGGTTGTCGGGCAGCAGCTAATCTCGGCCAACCAGTTGGCACCACTTGCAGGCCCATGCAGCAGATGCTGAAAGCACAAAATATGATTAGACCTTGTTGCCAAATATTCTCCACATTCTGCAAATGGATACAGGTCATTGTATTTGGGCTGGCAGACCAGACACTCTGAATTGTGCTGACAGGTGTGCATTTGGTGCACACAGAATCCCAACTCTGGACCTAGCCCCAGTCAAGGTCATGACAAGGCTGGCCCAATATCACAGCCAGGTAGACCAGCATGGCTGGCCAATGGAGGGAGCTTCCCATGTGCCTGCTGGCAACACATTCCATATCACCATCAAAATGAGCATACCTCCAGCTGCCAACATCTGACATGAAACACCAACACATAATCAAACCACTTAGGGTGCCACTCAATCACAAAGCAATCAGACAAATATCACACATATCCCCATTGAGATGGGAATGCTCGCCCATTTAGCACAGATCAGGCATATGACACCCCACTCCACGACAATTAAGACATGATGTCCTACAATAAGCTGCAATTGAGATTTTCACACTGTGCTCCTGACTGGGTTTGTGGGATGTGAAGCACCAGTAAAAACAGTGTCTCAATCAGTGCTGTGGCACTGCATTTGAGAGGTTCAGAGATCATTAGCATTCTTTTTAAGGTTTCTGAGTGGAAAGATGTGGTAATATGGTAGCAGGATTAAATATCCAGATTCTACCATCACCTATAGATCATCAATAACTTTCCATCATCATACAAACACCAGTTCCAAATTGGAAATGCTGGAGGCAAACCAAGGAATGTTACTAAACATCAAGACTGCAAAGTATGACAAATGGCTGACAACGCACAGCAGCCATGGACAAAAAATCAAATAGGGAGATCAAATGCACCACCAAACGCAAAACAAACATGAGGTAAAACAGTCAAGAGGCTTGATCAAGAGGCTTGCTCCCGACGCCGTCTATAGACAGACAGACAGACAGCTCCCGACGCCGTCTATCCCTCGCTCCCGATGCCCTCTATAGACAGACAGACAGACAGCTCCCGACGCCGTCTATCGCTCGCTCCCGACGCCCTCTATAGACAGACAGACAGACAGCTCCCGACGCCGTCTATCGCTCCCTCCCGACGCCGTCTATCGCTCGCTCCCGACGCCGTCTATAGACAGACCGACAGACAGCTCCCGACGCCGTCTATCGCTCGCTCCCGACGCCGTTTATCACTCGCTCCCGACGCCGTCTATCACTCGCTCCCGACGCCGTCTATAGACAGACAAACAGACAGTTCCCGACTCCGTCTATCGCTCGCTCCGACGCCCTCTATAGACAGAAAGACAGACAGCTCCCGACGCCGACTATCGCTCGCACCGGACGCCGTCTATCGCTTGCTCCCGACGCTGTCTATAGACAGACAGACAGACAGACAGACAGCTCCCGACGCCGTCTATCGCTTGCTGGCCGGCCCGGACGGCTGCACCCGGGCAGTCTATCGCTCGCTCCCCACGCCGTTTATCGCTCGCTCCCGACGCTGTCTATCGCTTGCTCCCTACGCCATCTATCACTCGCTGGCCGGCCCGGGCGGCTGCACCCGGGCCATCTATCGCTCGCTCCGGACGCCGTCTATCGCTCGCTGGCCGGCTCGGACGGCTGCACCCGGGCAGTCCATCGCTCGATCCCGACTCCGTCTATCGCTCGCTCCCGACGCCGTCTATCGCTCGCTCCCAACGCCGTCTATCGGTCGCTACCGACTGCCGTCTATCGCTCGCTCCCGACGCCGTCTATAGACACACGGACAGACAGCTCCCGACGCAGTCTATCGCTCGCTCTAGGCGCAGTCTATCGCTCGCTCCCGATGGACCCCACACCGTACATCGCTCGCTCCCGACGCCGTCTATAGACAGACAGACAGACAGCTCCCGACGCCGTCTATCGCTCGCTCCCGCCGCCGTCTATCGCTCGCTCCCTACGCCGTCTATCACTCGCTCCCGACGCCGCCTTTAGACAGACAGGCAGCTCCCGACGCCGTCTATCGCTCGCTCCCGGCGCCGTCTATCGCTCGCTCCCAACGCCGTCTATCGGTCGCTACCGACTGCCGTCTATAGACACACGGACAGACAGCTCCCGACGCAGTCTATCGCTCGCTCTAGGCGCCGTCTATCGCTCGCTCCAGACGCCGTCTATCGCTCGCTCCCGACGCCGTCTATCGCTCGCTCCCGACGCCGTCTATAGACAGACAGACAGACAGCTCTCGACGCCGTCTATCACTCGCTCACAACGCCCTCTATCGCTCGCTCCCGACGCCGTCTATACACAGACAGACAGACAGCTCCCGGCGCCGTCTATCGCGCGCTCCCGACGCCGTCTATCGCTCGCTCCCGGCGCCGTCTATAGTCAGACAGACAGACAGACAACTCCCGACACCGTCCATAGACAGACAGACAGACAGCTGCCGACGCCGTCTATCGCTCGCTACCGACGCCGTCTATCGCTCGCTCCCGACGCCGTCTATATACAGACCGACAAACAGCTCCCGACGCCGTCTATCGCTCGCTCACGTCGACGTCAATCGCTCGCTCTCGACGCCGTCTATAGCCAGACAGACAGACAGCTCCGGACGCCGTCCATAGACAGACAGACAAACAGCTCCCGACGCCCTCTATCGCTCGCTACCGTCGACGTCAATCGCTCGCTCTCGACGCTGTCTATAGACAGACACACCGATAGCTCCCGACGCCGTCTATCGCTCGCTCCCGACTGCTGTCTATTGCTCACCCCCGACGCCGTCTATAGATAAACAGACAGACAGCTCCCGACGCCGTCTATAGACAAACAGACCGATAGCTCCCGACGCCGTCTGTAGACAGACAGACAGACGGCTCTCGACGCCGTCTATCGCTCGCTCTCGACGCCGTCTATAAACAGACATACAGACAGCTCCCGATGCCGTCTATCGCTCGCTCCCGACGCCGTCTATCGCTCGCTCCCAACGCCGTCTGTCGCTCGCTCCCGACGACGTCTATAGACAGACAGACAGACAGACAGCTCCCGACGCCGTCTATCGCTCGCTCCCGACGCCGTCTATAGACAGACAGACAGACAGCTCCCGAGGCAGTCTATCGCTCGTTCCCGACGCCGTCTATAGACATACAGACAGACAGCTCCCGACGCCGTCTATCGCTCGCTTCCGACGCCGTCTATCGCCCACTCCCGACGCCGTCTATAGACAGACTGACAGACAGCTCCCGACGCCGACGATCGCTCGCTCCCCCCGCCGTCTATCGCTCGCTTCCGACACCGTCTTTAGACAGACAGACAGACAGCTCCCGACGTCGTCTACCGCTCGCTCCCAGCGCCGTCTATCTCTCGCTCCCGACGCCGTCTATCGCTCGCTCCCGACGCCATCTATCGCTCGCTCCCGAAGCCGGCTATAGACAGACAGACAGACAGTTCCCGACGCCGTCTATAGACAAACAGACCGATAGCTCCCGACGCCGTCTGTAGACAGACAGACAGACAGCTCTCGACGCCGTCTATCGCTCGCTCTCGACGCCGCCTATAAACAGACATACAGACAGCTCCAGATGCCGTCTATCGCTCGCTCCCGACGCCGTCTATAGACAGACAGACAGACAGCTCCCGACGCTGTCTATCGCTCGCTCCCGTCCACGTCAATGGCTCGCTCCCGACGCCGTCTATAGACAGACAGACAGACAGCTCCCGACGCCGTCTATTGCTCGCTCCCGACGCCGTCTCTAGACAGACAGACAGACAGCTCCCGACGCCGTCTATCGCTCCCTCCCGACGCCGTCTATAGACAGCCAGACAGACAGCTCCCGACGCCGTCTATTGCTCGAACCCGACGCCATCTCTAGACCGTCTATCGCTCGATCCCGACGCCATCTCTAGACAGACAGACAGACAGCTCCCGACGCCGTCTATCGCTCGCTCCCGACGCCGTCTATAGACAGACAGACAGACAGCTCCCCACGCCGTCAATCACTCGCTCCCGCCGCCGTCTATCGCTCGCTCCCGACGCCGCCTTTAGACAGACAGACAAACAGACCCCCACGTCGTCTATCACTCGCTCCCGACTGCCGTCTATCGCTCGCTCCCGACGCCGTCTATATACAGACAGACAAACAGACCCCCCACGCCGTCTATCGCTCGATCCCGACTGCCGTCTATCGCTCGCTCCCGACGCCGTCTATATACAGACAGACAAACAGACCCCCACGCCGTCTATCGCTCGATCCCGACTGCCGTCTATCGCTCGCTCCCGACGCCGTCTATATACAGACAGACAAACAGACCCCCACGCCGTCTATCGCTCGATCCCGACTGCCGTCTATCGGCGATAGACGGCAGCAGGCGATAGATAGCGATAGACGGCAGCCGGGAGCGGCAGCGACCGGCTGCCGTCAGCGAGCGATAGACGCTGCGGCCAGCGAGCGATAGACGGCAGCCGGGAGCGGCAGCGACCGACGGCCGTCGGGAGTCGGGATAGACGGCAGCCGGGAGCGGCAGCGACCGGCGGCCCGGGCCGGGCCGGGCCGTCTATCGGCGAGCGCCGGACGGCCCGGGTGCCGGCTGCCCGGGGTGCTCGGGCCGCGGCCAGCGAGCGATAGACGGCAGCCGGGAGCGGCAGCGACCGGCGGCCGTCTATCGGCGAGCGCCGGACGGCCCGGGTGCCGGGTGCCCGGGGTGCTCGGGCCGCGGCCAGCGAGCGATAGACGGCAGCCGGGAGCGGCAGCGACCGGCGGCCGTCTATCGGCGAGCGCCGGACGGCCCGGGTGCCGGGTGCCCGGGGTGCTCGGGCCGCGGCCAGCGAGCGATAGACGGCAGCCGGGAGCGGCAGCGACCGGCGGCCGTCTATCGGCGAGCGCCGGACGGCCCGGGTGCCGGGTGCCCGGGGTGCTCGGGCTGCGGCCAGCGAGCGATAGACGGCAGCCGGGAGCGGCAGCGTACATCGGCGACGCCGGACGGCCCGGGTGCCGGGTGCCGGGGTGCTCGGCTGCGGCCAGCGAGGGATAGACGGCGCCGGGAGCGGCCGTCTATCGGCGAGCGCCGGACGGCCCGGGTGCCGGGTGCCCGGGGTGCTCGGGCTGCGGCCAGCGAGCGATAGACGGCAGCCGGGAGCGCCAGCGACCGGCTCTTCGGCGAGCGCCGGACGCCCGGGTGCCGGGTGCCCGGGGTCTCGGGCTGCGGCCAGCGAGCGATAGACGGCAGCCGGGAGCGCCAGCGGCCGTCTATCGCTTGACTTGGACTGGACTTGGACTTGGACTTGGACTTGGATAGTGAATTGTTCGTGCTGTTGACACAAGTTTCTCACGGTTGGCACAACACGTGGGAGCAGCACGTCGCTTTTTCTGCGACTTTTTTTCGCAGACGACTCGCATAATTTCACAACGCATCTGAACAAACCTCTCGCATATGTCGCTCATTTCCTCAGCGATTCTATATTATAAATCATACCACACTATGTAACGATGCAATTGACATTTTCACAGCACAACTAATGTATCCAGACACGCCCACGATAGCAACCAGCGCCAGGGGACTAAGCAAGATCACGCAATCAAGATCCAGCAAGCAAGATGAACAACGTAGTGATAATATCGTGAACTATTGCAATGGTTACAATAATATGAAGTCTCTTGCTCGTGCCTATTAATGCATTACTCTCGAACAGTATCCTTAAATAACTCCCCGGAATGGAGCCGATGCATTTTTACACGCGCCGAGTACCACACTGATGCCTATGTCAGCATTGATTTTCCACAGATGCCAACGTAACTGGTATTTGGGACTGGAACATGTGTCGCTGATTATGATATATGATACAGCATTACGGTTTCGTCGAGCAGGGCAGCTACAAACATACGTCCAAGATTGAGAGGTGCTCGTCTATAAACAGCTTCGTTGCAAATGCAGCCTGCGTTTATCTTCTGGACAATGTCCCGCTCTAAAAGCGAGTGCCAACAAGCTTCAGGTCAACCTTCGCAACCAACGACAGGCATGCTAAGCAAACAAAGCTGCCAAAGTTTGTTTGTATCGTTAAATCAATGGATAACCGGAGCACTGGGGCACAAATTATTCCAAATGTCGCGTGAAAGGGGAGGGGGGGAATCTCACCGTTATTGCTCCTATCCGCAACAGCCAAATGCAGCCGCCCGCCTATCAAACCAACCAATCACCGATGCACGCCTACCCGCACCGACCAATAGCAGCGCGTTCAGTATTTCGCATTGAATTACCACATTGTCGTTGTCAATGTGGCCGGTGTGCATGTAATGGAGCCGGCTCCTCCCAGTACGACAGGTCGACGACAGGTAGCGTTACACTGCCGCACGGTTGTGGAAGGTTGTCGCTAGATGGCAGCAGCAGCGGCCGCGGCTGTACTTCCCTCACGTTGTCAGAGGTGTCGCAGAGCACGCGAGCCAGGTTTGTTTTCCGCAGCTGTTGCAGCTGCTCTGGAAACGTCGGTCGGCCACGTCAGATCACGTCATGTCAGGTCACGTCACGTCAGGTAACGTCACGCCAGGTCATGTCAGGTCATGTCAGGTCACGTCACATCACGTTACGTCTGGTCAGGTCACGTCACGTCACGCCAGGTCATGCCACGTCATGCCAGGTCGCGTCAGGTAATGTCAGGTAATGTCAGGTCACGTCAGGTCACGTCAGGTCACGTCATTCCACATCAGGTCATGCTACGTCAGGTCAGGTCACTTCATGTCCGGTCACGTCTCGTCAGGCTGGCTCCAGCTGGACCAAGTCCGATCAATTTTGTTCGGCATTCACTGCAGTTCGAATTCGGTGTAAAAATAGTAGCTGACAACCCGCATCACGTGGTAGCAAATAATGCCTAAATGCGTGGAAGAAAATGTATGACATGAAATGGCAAAAATGTAAAATGAAGTACCCTAGCTCCGATTGGTCCGAGAATTAACAGTGCACCAAATGACGCATTGTTATTTGCGGCTCGAACTAGTTCTGAGAAACTTAATGCTGAAATATGCATCGGTGGTACATACATCTGTCTGGCGGCGCGCGAAGTTTCAACATCACCTCGGTGGTGATCCCACTCACACATAGTGGACGTATCGTGGCACAACATACACATACCCCGTCAGCTAGGGTCGGCACGACCCAGGGCCCGCCCTCCAGTGCGGCACGAGCCGAAATGATTCAGAGAGTAACATTCAGAGATTAACATTCAGGGAACCCATCGCTCTGGACCCATCACGCAGCTCAACCATCCAGCTCAACCATCGCTCATGCCCCGTCACTCAACCCAACCATCCAGCTCAACCACCCCCCCCACCATCCAGCCACCACCACTCAACCATCCCCAGGCCCCATCACTCACCTCAACCGGTGGTTGTTGGTTTTACGACACGTCGACTGTTGAGTCATGTAGTCGGCATATCTCACGCCGATGGAGCGGGCGAAAAGTAGCACAGTGAGACTCGAACCCACAATCATTCGATTGTGAGACGGGCAACCCACCCCTGGACTACTCGTCCCTACGTCCATCTCAGCCATCAAGCTCAACCACAGCTCAACCACCAGCCAACCATCGCCCGGCCCCGCCAAAGCCCCACTCGTCAGACCGTCACGCACCGGGAGTGAAGCGCAGCCGCGGGTCGGCCGTCTCGTACCAGAACCGGTCGCCGGTCTTCAGCCGCACAATGGTCAGTCAGCAGGCAGGCGAAGGTCGGCCCGACCACGGCGCCATCTATCGGCGCCTCCAGCAACCAGCCCACGTACAAGTCTACGTGGTCCACCGATCTGTCGAGGCGCGCGCGGTCAGGCGAGCAGGCGATTTACCACTTGCTACTCGGTGAACGGAAGCGATTTGAAGAGAACGAACGAGCGCGAACGCGCCTCCGAATGGTCGATCGCGTTTTTTGTAAGCTGCTTTCACCGCTGCTTGCATTCTATCTCCATCTGCATTGCGACGCCCTCAGCTCGCCGATTCACTAGTGTAGTGATACTTATTTTGTATTCTCATATTATGATATTCCATGCCTTACAACGCACCTCCAAAATAGCACGCATGATATGGTATATGTTACAATATATAGTGGTGATCGGTTTTATCTTGGCATATATTGCGGTGACCTTTGATAACTTAACATATTTTAGTGAATTTCTAGCCGATATTTTAACATGTACATATATATATATATTATAGTACGTACGTTTTGGTATATTTCACAGTATTATATCGCTCCTACTATAGGACTCATGCCGTCTGCTTATGCCTCAACTCAAGCTTACACCTCACACGTCTCCACGGGTCCGGCGTCGCCTCACCTGTACACCGTCTGCAGCTGGTCCACCTGGCCGGGCTGGCGCACCAGCCGGCGCAGGTGTGCGAAGCTGGCGGCCGGCGGCAGGCCGCACGCGCGCCGCCACACGTTGTAGGCCGGCAGGCCGTGGTCGCGGCCACGCTGCACGTTTATTGCGCCCAGGTGGAGCCCGACCGGCGCCCCGTCGGCCTCGAACAGGTGCGCCGTAATAAAGGTGCCCCATCTGGTGACAGGTGGTACGTGGTCTGCTGACAGGTGGGCCGGGTGGCCCGGGTGTTTGACAGGTGCGCCGTGATCTGTTGACAGGCGGGCCGTGGTCTATTGACAGGTGGTCCGTGGTCTGTTGGCAGGCGGACTGCGGTCTGTTGACAGGCGGACCGTGGTCTGTTGACAGGCGGACCGTGGTCTGTTGACAGGCGGACCGTGGTCTGTTGACAGGTGATCCGTGATCTGTTGACATGTGGAGGTGGATGTTGACAGATGGACGTGGTCTGTTGACAGGTGTGTCGTGGTTTGTTGAACGGTGGGGCATGGTCTATTGGCAGGTGGTCCGTGGTCTGTTGACAGGCATGCCGTGGTATGCTGACATGTGTGTCCTGGTATGTTGACAGGTGTGTCATGGTCTGTTGATAGGTGAGGATGGTCTGTTGACAGGCGTGTCGTAGTCTGTTGACAGGCATGCTGTGGTATGTTGACATGTGTGGCATGGTATGTTGACAGGTTTGTCGTGGTCTGCTGACATGTGGGTGTGGTCTGTCGCCAGGTGAGTCAGGCTGTGCTGCCAGATGGTTAGCGGTCTGCTGACAGGTGATCCCTGGTCTGTTGACGCATGGCTTTAGGATAGATTGGCTGTGGTCTGTTGACAGGTGGGCGCGGTCTGTTGGCGAACCGACCGTGACCAGTCAGTAAATGGTCAACGACCATTTACGACAACAAAATTCAGCATGACAAGGGCACTACGACCGGGAACTTCTCCACCAAAAAAGCAGCACCACGCAGCAAGCAGCACCAGCTCCACCAGCTCGCGACGCGACACGACCTGTGCTGACCTGGGAGGTCAGGTGACCGTCGACGGCTCTGCTGCACGAGCTCAGCTGGCCGAGCACCAGGTTGTCCAGCTGGGTCGGCTGGTACAGCCGCGTCGGGTTGAAGTAGAAGCGGTGCAGCTGCGTGAAGCTCTTCGTCTTGCCGAACGGGCCCAGCAGTTTGATCAGGCCCCGAGACGACGTGAGCCAGGGTATCAAGGCAATGGTGATGGAAGATAATATAAAGCCGCCCAGTTGGGAACACGGGGTCGGGTGGCACCCAGGGTGTTGATTTCTGCGATTTTTTTTGGGGGGGGGGAGCGCAAAATAAATGAAGGCAATGGGCAACCCTAAAAACCAAACCAAATCAAACCAAACCAAACCAATCCAAACTAAACCGAACCTGATCGAGCCTAACTTAACGTAACCTGCCCAAACCTAACCAACCTACCTAACACAGCACAGCCTATCATTGCCTAACCCACAGAGGCTTCATAACACAAAACCTATGAACGTTCGCTTGCCAAAGCCTACGGATATTCGACTCTGTTTCTTATGACGGCATACGAAATGAACGTCCCTGCTTCGTCACGGCAAAGCGTGAAAGATGATCATATTCCTCCACTGAAGCCGATAGGTATCCATCTTTGAGTGAAGGACCGTTTGATATTCCACTTTTATTAGTGGACGGCCTTGTTTTTGCTGATTAGTGGATGATTTTTCTGGTCTTTATGTAACAACGTATGCGCCCAACAATTTGGTTGTTATCGTCTTAGTCATTCGTCACTCGGAAGTGGCCCAGTCAAACCCAATGCACGCTCCTCAATGTCACGTAGTGCACACAACTTCACTGAGGATACCCACAACGGCTGCCCGTGTGGGGAGCAGGTGCATACCTTCCTTGGCATGACATGTCTTGTACCTGGATCTGATTATTATGTCACACACCTGAGTCTGGCTACTACGTCACACACCTAGATCTGACTATTACCTCACACACCTGGATCCGCCTATGACGCCACACACCTGGATCGGGCTATGATGTCGCACACCTGGATCGGGCTATCACCTCACGCAACTGGATGCGCCTATGATGTGTCACACACCTGGATCGGGTTATGACGTCACACACCTGGATCTGACTGTCCGAAGCGGAAAGCGGCCGTGGCGAACACGTTGGCTATGGCGGGGTCGATAGCATCCGAGTAGCCGGTGAAGTAGCCGCTGGTGGCGGGCGTCAGGCCGGCTACGGTAGCCAGTTCGGCACCTGAGGTAGCCGCAGACAGTCATGGTCGGGGCGGTGTAGCAGGGTGGGGATACAGTCATGGTGGTCTTCTTTTTGAACTCGCCAGGAACGAATTAAGGATGGAGAGGACAGGTCGCGACAAAAAAAACCAGAAGTACACTGGAAGTACACAAAAACAACGTACATACACCACGGAATGTAGGAGGGCCAGCTACTGTAAGAGGACCGGTTGCCCGCCTACCTGGGAGACATGAGAGGGGCGATGTCCTCCAACAATACCAAGAGAATACGTATGGGTGTCGCCACGGCAATTGGTGGGGGGATGCCTCGTGATATTTAACATCATGCATGTGGCATTACATGGAAAACTCGACCTATAAACCCTCTGCTACCCTCTATCCAACAGGAAAAGGACAGAAAATTTGCATGCACTCGGCTTCAACCATGAACCAAAAGCCATGCGAGAGCGTCCATCTGGTAATCTTTTCCAGTATTCACCTACTCGTATCCCAGCTGGATGACCTGAGGGAGAGCATGCCTACCGAGCAGCAGGAGGTACTTGTTGGTCGTGATCCCGGTACTCGTATTCCAGTGGGATGCCCCGAGGGAGAGCATGTCTACCGAGTAGCAGGAGGCACCCGTTGGCCATGATCCCAGAATTCGTAACCCAGTTGGATGTCCTGAGGGACAGCATGCCTACCGAGCAACAGTGGTAGGCACTCATTGGCCGTGATCACAGCATTCACAGTATCTATTCATCCACAGTATCCATCCACAATATAGTAACTATTCTATCGGTATTTCAGTGGGATGTCCTGAGCGAGAGCACGCCTACCGAGCAGCAGCGGCAGGTACTCGCTGGCCGTGATGTGCTGAACCATTGCCACGGTGATGCGGCGACTCTCCTGGAACAGCCGCTCGTCGTCCCATTGCGGGTTGAGCTCGGCCAGCTCGGCCGCCACCAGGTTGTGCTGGCGCACCCACAGGGTGTGGGCGACCGTCAGCGAGATCTGCTCGTTCACTCGCGAGTCGCCTGCCGGCGGGCCGCCGCGCCGCGAAGTAGGTCAGTGGTCGCCGTGGCTCCAGTGGGGGTTCGGCCACGGTGGGGGTCAGGGGTCACTATAGCTCCGGTGGGATTTGGCCGTGATGGGGGTCAGGAGTCATCATGGCGCCGGTGGAGGTTCGGCCTTCGGCAAAGAGCAAGTGCTCTTCAGAGGTCAAGGGTCAGGGTGTCGCCGGGGACGTGGAGCAACGGGAAGGCTTTGAGGATCATTCAGCTTTATGATTATAAAGCAGCAGGTAAAATTGTTGTTCAGCCCTGCATAGATTGGACAGCGTTGAGGGTTTTCCCAAGTCACATAGGAAGCCACAGTTCCCCCGCAGACACTGAATACACCATATGACTGCTCTGTGCTGCGGAGTTGCCCTACCGATGTGGGTACTGCGCTTCTGCCGTGATTCAACATGAGTGGGCTCCGTCACACTCAACATCCAGCAGCCAGTCGCCATGTGTGGAGCGCATAGCGTCGTGGCGAGGTATAACGTCGTGGCGAGGTACGACGTCGTGACGAGGTATAACGTCTTCTCGTCGCCATTCCCTGGTCCGTGTGCGTCACACAGCAGGGTTTTGTTCTTCGGCTGCCCTGTGCTGCATAAAGCAGTTGACTCAAGTACAGGAAGATGTTCGACAGCGTCAAGAAGCTGCAGTGTTTCCACGCTGGGTGCCATGGTTATATCCAGACAGATATCTGCAAAATGAAAAATAGGAAACATTCGGGTCAACTGCCACTGCTTGCAACCTTCATTAAAATAAGCTGAATCAGTCCTGAGTGCCGACACTGCACTATGCCAAACACGGTGGAAGGCCGTTCGTGTACATAGCAGATCGGCTGCCGGGTGGCCACCGATCGGCTACCGGATGGTCGCTAGGGTGGATTGAATGCAACTTTTTTCGCAAATCAACTTCCGCGGGCTCAAAACACGTGCGCGTGCATCGGTAGAGACAAGACAACACGATTGCAAAAATATATAATATGTTCTAGATACTGCGCACGAATCGTTTTCAAAAATATTTCTTCGCCGCCAGGCATCGAAATCTCCATTTATTGAAGCATGGCACGTAAAAAGATAGCACCACGCGCGTCGGACTCCGCAGCTGGCGCGGACCCCTCTAACGTGTCGCACGTGAATAATGGCTGGAAACACGATCTCCGGAAGGGACTGCCGGCGTCTCCGTGTCAGTGTGAGTCAGTTGGCATCCTGAGACGCGATCAGGTCCAGTGCAGTATGTGAGCTCAGCAAAGAGCGAGCGTGTCGAGATCTGCAACGCCAGTGTGCAGTGGGTCGTGATTCGTGCGTAGTGTTGCGCGCCGAGTGAGTTGACCGCGACGTTCAGGTCGTGTTAAGTGTTGCATACAAAGACTTATAATCCGAGATCAAAAGACATGAGCAATCCAGGGCCATCGACCAGGCAAAAAACACAGCATCCTTCATTGAAAACACGCCCTGCTGCTCTTCCAAAAAACCAGCTACCATGCAAAATGGACGTTTATTCGTTATACGTAAAGACACGCGACCAAATGACGAGTGCTAGTGGCAAGAAACCGACAAGACGAGAGGTCGCTGAAGTCGTTAAAGATGCTATTATTGAAACATGGGATAGAGCTAATCTCATCAGCTGGTCGGACGAAGGGGAAAAGACGAACATCATTAGCGAAGACAGGATTGTTCGTAACATCGAAAGCCTAGCTGGGATGGGTTTGGACCTCAAGAAGTGGTCCTCAGGGCGGAAGAAAGGCAAAGGTGAAAAGTACACAGGTAAAATGCAGGCATACGATGGCTTATTCGACATCATGTGGTGCCGGTGTGACGTTACTAATACTGACGTTCCGTGTGCCCGATGTCCCGCTGCTAAGAGGGTCCCAGCCAAAGAGGTGGCTTTTCTGGTGGATCAGAGAACAGAGAGGAAACTGCACATAGGAGGCATTGACCGGAAAACAACCGAGGAAAATATCCGGAGACAAAAGAAAAGAGGGACGGGAAAGAAACAGTTGGACAAAAAGGGCGTGCAGCAGAGTTCAGAGGCGAAGCAGCTCAGTGACATGGACGCAGACGTGGAAGAGAGCAGTGAGCACTCTGAAATGGATGGTGTGGAGGAGGCTGGTGCTAGCTATTCTGATTCGCTAAGCTCTGATGACGACGTCTGTGGTAGTGGAGGACAAAACCGCCGACAGCTTCCCAACTTCTCGCGAATGTGTGATCGGTATGGTACCTCTGACCGCTCCGCTGCCGGCTTGCTGAACGCAGCTCTAGTAGATTATGGGATAATCACACACAACAGCAAGGCTGAGCTGGTTGACCGCAATAAAATCCGGCGACAGAGAGACAAATGGGGTAAGAAGGAAGTGGATGAGAGCTCAAAGGAAAACCGACGTGATCGCCTGGTGGGATTTTATTATGATGGTAGGGAAGATATAACGCTGAATAGAGTGGGTAACAAGAACAAGATGGTCAAAGAACTGCATGAAGTAGTCGTTGCTGAACCAGGCCACCGGTACGTCGACCATGTGTCTCCACAGAGCGCCGGTGCTGCGGACATAGCCAAAGAGATGTTGGCTGTCATTCAGGAAAATGATGCCCATCCAGTGGTGATAGGGTCGGACGGCACATCGGTGAATACAGGCCGCAATAGCGGTGTTAACAGGAGGATTGAATTGGGTGTTGGTCGTCCTCTCCAGCAAGCTATTTGCGGCATACACACCAACGAACTGACGCTCAGACACGTGTTCAAGGACGCTGATGGCGAGACGAGTGGCCCGTCCTCCTTCAAAGGGCCGATTGGTAAGGCCATTCAGGGTGATTTGACTGCACTGCCCCTTGCTCAGTTTAAGCCTGTGAGGGGTCAAGTGCCTCCCATTCCAGCCGATGTTCTGAAGGAGACGAACAAAGACCAGCAGTACCTGTGCAACATGTGCATGGCAGTCCAAGCAGGACCAGGACAAGTCCTCCAGCGTGTGCTGTCTGCAGACCCTGGTCCAATCCATCAGGCCCGCTGGGTGACTCTGGCGAACAGGATCCTCCGCCTGTACGTGTCGACGGAGTCGCCAACGCCGAAGCTAGTGAGGGTGGTGTTCATGATACTGAACCAGTACGTCCCTGGGTGGTTTATGTACAGAGTTCGCCCACACATCAGTGATGGAGCTAAAAACTTGTTCGAACTGATCCGTCTGTCGAGGAAGTTGCCTGAAGATGACCGCAACATTGTGCAAAAGGTTCTGAAACGCAACGGGTTCTGGGCACACAGTGAGAACATCCTCGCCGCCATGCTGACCGACAGCCGACAGGAGACGAGGGTGGCGGCCGTGGAGAGGATCAGGATGTGCCGAGCCAAGAGACGCGAGGACGATGACCCGGATGACATCAGACAGTTCGTCGTTCCGGACATCAACTTCGATGCCGATGACTAACAAGAAATGATCGACTGGACAAATGCAACAGAGCCACCACTGACCATGGACATGTCAGACGAGGAAATCACAGCGGCTGTGCAATGTGAACACCCCATGGACTTCAGCGCATTTCCATGTCACTCAAGGCGTGGAACGTTGGGTAAAGGAGGTGACAGATGCGGCACAGAAGAAGGCCGGGTACTCGGCACGCCATGCTCTGATTCTGGCCAAAGCACGGTCCAGAGCCGATCTTCCGGTGATGGATACAAAGAAGGACTTTTACAGCTGGCTTCAGGGAGCCGGTCGTTCCTGAGTTCAGCTTCGCCATTCTGAGGTGACCTGTCGCCATGATTTGGTACCATAATCTATTGCCATGCGTTGAAAGTTGAAAGTGTTTCCTAGACAAAACGCACAGCCGATATTCAGGACGTCTGTTGATGATTGAAATGATGGTTTAGTTCATATGGTGTGTTTAAATGGTTGCAAGTACAGAGTTAGGCAGACTCGTATTTATGTTCCTACATAGATGGTGGTGATCACAAGTTTCCGAAAACTGCAATGCAATAACTGCAATAAACCTCGGTTGAACGTATCTCTTGTTATGCAAAACTGAAAACGTGGCCCAAAATGTAAATATTGTGCACCTCTAATCACGTAATTGTTGCTGACGGTTCATTACATAATTAAAGCTTCGGTGTTATAGACATGCAGACACTAGTAAGCTTGGCAACGGTAGCCGAGAATTAGTGGGGGAATAGCGTGAACAAGACTTATGGTGTTATGTTCTTATAACAAGGCAAAGACTAATGGAGACTTCAACGCTTGGCGGGGCTAAGAACCGTTTCAAAAACGTTTCGTGCGCGGTATCTAGAATATTTTTGAAAAATGTTTAGCCGCGATTTTCCGTCTATTAACATTCACGCGCACGCGATTTGACCCCGCGGAAGTTGGTTTATAATTTTCGATCCACCCTAATGGTCGCCACTTGGCTACCGCGTCTGACCTCACACGAGCGGAAGCAGTACCGGTCGACGGCTATCGAGGCGTTCCGGTTGCAGCCGTCGTCAGGGTCGCGCTGATCGGCAGCAGCTCGCGGCCGTCTAACGTTGTCTGCAGAAGCGGGCGGCGACAAATCAGCGGATAGCAGCCCGCCGACAGCCAATGGGAGCGATTGTCACTCGGCCACCAAAGACAGGCGGCGACCAATCAGCAGAGAGCACCCCGCCGACGGAAAATCGGAGCGATTGTCACTCGGCCACCAAAGGCAGGCGGCGACCAATCAGCAGAGAGCACCTCGTCGTCGGCCAATGGAAGCGATTGTCTCTCAGCTACACGTTCTTGGTTGGATGCGTGACATCGACAAGACGATAGCAATATCGATCGCAGGTCAGTATTCAACTTGGAAGATGACGCATGCGTCCTTGCCAAGCATGAATTGCATGGATATCTGAGCAAAAACGAATTACCCACAGTTGTGATAATATCTTTTGCCTCGCTTGTCCCTGAATAATGAAAACCATGTAGGTATCATGCATGAATGGATTATAAACGGACATGCTCTCTGAAATTTGACAGCCAATCATCGGCCTTTGATCCACTCTATTTTGCCACACTGTTAGTTTATGCAACTACTAACTGCAGAGAGCAGCCTATCTTTTCCTTTCTCTGAAGGGATTGGTGTTGTCTTCCGACGTGCGTGAAAGTGTACCCGAAGGTCGCAAGGTGTACAATTTTGAGATGTGTACATGCAACCAGCAAACCCAAGTGGGACACATCTGGGGCGAAAATAATTCCATTTTTGATTCACTGATCGCTAAGTGCATGACATAATTTAGCATCATTTCCCGGCCCAAAACACATTTTGATTAACCCACGTGCAGTGCATGTTTTGGTGTACTTACACTCAAGAGGCTTTGGCTCTTCCTGTGCTACACAAGAAAGCTCCTTCTTTATGTCGGTTCAGAGAACGCTGGTCACACCATACACTCATCTAGGTTCTCCAGGTCACATCAACAGCCATGGTAGTTCTGAATCACCAAGATAAAAACAGCTGCACTGCAGAGTTCTGACCACATGCAAGCGTACGTCTCTTCTAGGCTCCATAAGAAACTGCAATTTTCGACCGTTGTAGCCGAAGCTGCAGTTTATCTGGGTCTTCTAAAAATATGTTGTTCAACTGGTTTACTTGCGAATCTGCCGCTGCCCTGGCTCACAAAAAAAACTGCGCTCCCTCAGTCACAGAAGCTGTGGTTCCCCGTGAGCTGGGAAAGGCTGCGGTTCGCTATATGCTGCAGAAGATGCCGCTGTTCTCACTGGGTTAGATAACGAGCTTACGGTTCCCCAGGTCATGCAAGAAGCCGTCGAACCACTGAGTCCCATACGACCTGCAGTTCAACTGGCACACATACGAAGACACGGTTCTCCTGGAGGATATGACTCCCCATGTTGCAGAAGATGCTGCCGGTTGCACTGTTCCCTTGATGGCCGGTCCGCCGACAGTGTGGTTACCTGGACGGCAAGTTTGACGGAGGTGTGGTTACCCACACGGCCAGTCTGCCGGCGGTGTGGTTACCTGGACGGCCAGTCTGTCGGCTGTGTGGTTACCTGGACGGCCAGTCTGCCGGCGGTGTGGCTACGGAGCGAGCTGAGCTGCTCGTCGCTGGACCCGTAGATGTTGGAGCCGTCGATGAAGGACGTGATCTGGTTCATCTGCTAACGTGGACCTAGCGACACACGAAGGGGAGGTACAAGCGACCGAAAGCAAGATTGATATTTTCCTGTCACATGATAGGTGAACATCTCATGTGATGGTATACTAGTAGCATGTGCATGACAAATAAACATGATTTAATGGCCTGGCGTTCATCGGTCGATTCTTTGTGTTTTGGGGCGCATGTAGTCCGATATATTGAGATCACCTGGTGCTGATGGATCCGGGTGGACGGAAGATATTCTCCCAGGCTGAATCTACTCAATGTATCACTCGATCACAAAATTGCAGTCCAGTAGGTGAACTTTCACCGCGATTTTAGCGTGCCGTCAATGGTCCGGAAAAGCTTCGTTCAGTCACTACTGAAGTGCCGTACCAGTTTACATGTGTGTTATAAACCCGAATTTGCATGGATTGCTCTGGAGTATTTCCGGACCGGAAAGCACAGGGAACGTTCAGACATGTGGAGCTTAGTTCAAAGCTCAGAGTGCTAAATCCTGTTGAAAGATGTACAAACATTTGGATAGGGATGCCAAAACCTTCATGTGATTTGAGAGATATTAGCGCTCGCTTCAGGCAAGGAGGGGCCAAGAATTTCCGTCGTCCATTGGCAACAAAAACTTTGGGCTCTTTTACAGCGCATTCGCCTCCTAAGTCACGCGGCATCGCCAACCTCTCGCGCCCATTGGTCGCGGGTGAACTCGGCACTCAGGCCGGTAGTGGGGTTTGAACCCGCGACCCTGCGATCACGCCCAACCGTATTACATGCCTGTAACCGCATGTCGAATCTTTTACCGCAACCCACTCAGTCATAACCCGCTATCGCAACCCGACGTCAGCACAGGTCAGGCACGCGCCACGTTTCGAAGCGGCGACTCCTCAGGTCGAGAGCGTGACGAACTGTAGTAACTGTTGGCCGGTGGGCTGCTGGGGCTCCGCGAGCACCACAGCGGGGGGCGGGGATGGGCGAGTGGTTAAGGTGTTGAGCTCCGGACACCAAAGGTCCTGGGTTCAACACTCGCACCACTCGGGACATTTCCAAATCCCGCGGCCCACCGGCGAAAGTGCGGACGTCGCCATTAGCCGTGAATGTGCATAAAGTGAGTCGTGAATCACCCAATGAACAAACTAACAAACGGGCGCCACAGCCGACTGACCGTACGAGCAGAGCGACGCCGGCGCCGACCGCACGAAGTCCAGACAGCTGACGTTGACGGCGAACACGGGGTCGTCGGTGCTGACCAGCAGCGGCATGCACTCGGGGTGCAGCAGGCTGGGGTCGCGCTCGATCTCGGCGCCGCAGCAGCGGATGGCGGAGCCGTCCCGCGCTGCACGCAGCAGATGGCAGCACCAGTCAAAAAGGTGGCAGCACCAGTAAAAAAGGTGGCAGCACCAGTCGAAAAGGGACCAGCATTAGACAAACTGGCTCCGGCGCCAACAGCAGTTCGTCTGCTCTGCCGGAACGACGTCTGCTCTCACTAGGTTTGGATATCGGTCCCCTGGCTACTAAGCTCTGTGGTATACAGGATCCCATGCAGTGGGTGTGGAAAGGCTTATATTCGTGAGACTCTTCAACAACGTGTCCAGGAACACAGGGCCGATCTTAAATATCACAGGATGTCGAGCGCTTTGGTAGTTCACGGGGAGAAGGAGGGGCACCTTCCGCGATGGGATGGTGAATTTAGCTGACAATTTGTGGTTGAAGATTGTGATATTGTGGAATCTCTAAGCAAGCAATTCTCATCAGTCTTTACTAAAGAGAATTCTGGTAGAATAGAAACAACTGAATCGTATGCCATGACAGGTGATAGGCTGGAGTATCTTACAATAACTACAGAAGCTGTAGAAAAGCTGTTGCAGAATATAAAACCTAATAAAGCTTCTGGACCAGATGATATATATGCTAGGGTTTTAGTAGAGTGTGCTAAAGCTTTAGCAGTTCCCCTAGATATAATTTTCAGGCGGTCTATGGAATATTCTGAAATGCCTGAAGATTGGAGAAATGCAAATGTAGTACCAATTTTCAAAAAGGGAAGTATGAAGTGTGTAGGGAACTACAGGCCAGTCAGTTTGACCTCAATAGTTTGCAAGGTACTAGAAAATCTGGTTAAACAGAATGTTCAGATTCATCTTGATAGGCACAATCTTTTAAGGGATACTCAACATTGATTTCGATCTCGAAGGTCTTGTTTAACTAACCTTTTGGAGTTCATGGAGTATGTTACAAAAGAAGTAGACAATCAAAGTAGGATAGATGTTGTGTACTTGGACTTTAGCAAAGCTTTTGATAAAGTTCCACATGGGAGGCTAATTAATCAACTACAGCAACATGGGATTGTTGGAAAAATTATAGGTTGGATTGAAGCATGGTTGAGGGGAAGAAAACAAAGGGTAATGTTAAATGGATGTAAATCTGATTGGAAGTATGTTCTGAGTGGAGTACCACAGGGCTCTGTTCTAGGGCCAATTCTCTTTATCACCTTTGTGAATAACATTGAGGTAGGGCTGAGGAATAGAGTGTTCAAATGTGTGGATGACATCAAGCTGGTAGGGGTGGCAAACAGTTGTGATCAATCTATAAATATTCAACTAGACTTGGAGGACCTAAAAAAGTGGGCTGATCAATGGCAGATGTCTTTCAACTATGACAAGTGTAAGGTTATGCATCTGGGGTCTGGAGGTCAGACTTTCAGATATACAATGGGAGGGAGGGAACTGGATATTATTGAAGAGGAAAGGGACTTAGGTGTGTTGGCTTCAAAAGACCTTAAAGCAGAAAAGCAATGTAGCTCAGCTAGGAACAGGGCACTCAGGATGCTGGGACTCATTAATAGAAGTGTGATGAATAAGAGCAAGGAAGTCATGAAAAAACTGTACTTAGCATACGTGCGACCCCACTTGCAATATTCTGTACAAGCTTGGAACCCCTACCTACAAAAAGATAGACAAGTTAGAGAGAGTGCAGCGCAAAGCAACTAGACTCATCAGTGGAATAGGTAACGTAGAATATGGAGAAAGGCTTGTGGCATTAGATATGTGACTCACTCAAGCATAGGAGATTAAGGTTGGTACATGATTTGGTAATTTGGTACATGATTGAAATGTACCAAATTGTTTAAGGACTAGATCAGGTCAATTTAAATGGCGCTCTTCAGTTTAGAGTATCACATAGGGGTCATCAATTCATGTTGGACAAGTTGAGGTGTAGGACAGTTAAGCGACAACAGGTCTTCAGTCAAAAGGTTGTTGATCAGTGGAATGGGCTGCCTGCTGATGTTGTGGGGAGTTCCTCATTGAATGTATTTAAAAGTAGGGCGGATCAATTTTTTAGACAGGAAAATCTTGTTTTTGAGTTCTAATTTGTGATGGATGGAGTGAGATGTATGTTAAGTAAGTGTGCACGGCACAGACCCCTTTAAGCAGGCATGGATGCAGTTTGGAAATTATTGATAAGGCATTCAATCCACATGTGTTAAGAGAGATCAGGGGAATAGGGCTGGAAAGCTAGGGTAGATAGGCATTGATAGGTGTGTGGGATATTACAGGACTGGTTCTTCAGGATGTGCGATGGTTGGGGAGGGTCTTTTTACCAGGCTTATATTATCTTCCATTTACAGACTTAACTGGATGGGCCCTTGGGTCTCTTATTAAGTCTAAACGCTTTATAACTTTACATAGGGTGTACCTAGCAGTGAATTCAGCACCTTCCTTCGGGATGTGATACAGAGAGATCGCGGAAAGGCGGTAGACTATATAGTGTCACATACAAACGCGTTAGTATTGCGGCCACGTCGGCGTCACACTTCCCAACAGCTGTGTTAGTTTTCTCCTGCGCATGCGTCAGCTCGCCGCTAGCTACGGCGAGGGGGCGGTGAGTAATGACGCGTTGCGTGCCGCCCCGACGGGGCGAATGTGGAGCGGCGTTTGGGCCATGACGGCAAATGTGGCGCAGCGTTTGGGCCATGACTGTAAACGTGGCGCACTGCTTTGGCCATCATTCTTAGCTCGCCGAACCCGCTGTTGCCGCCCGCTACAGTAGCACGAAGAAGAAGGAAGGAGGAGGCTTGACAAGACCTGGTTATCACAACCGGAGATTAAGCCACAGAAGCTGTCCGCCGTTTCAAGCCCCCACCCGCCCTTTCCAGCTGTCTCGTAGGTGTCCTTTCCAGGACATCTACGGGAAGCTCCGCCCCCTCCGCCACTAGTCGGTTGTCAGCCGGATTAGCCGGCCGACGCCGCTAGTCGGTGCTCGTCGGACTAGCCGTCGCAGCCCCCCTCCCACTCCTCCTCGGCCTAGCGGTGCTCTCGGGCATCGTCGGGAAACCGAGTTGTACCGGCGGCCAGCCTCGATTGTTTGTTTCCCATCCCTCCCCATAGGTTATAAATCGGTCATAGGTATCTTTCTGGTTTAATGGATCGGGCTAACGTTCTCTGAGCGTGACTGCCCCCGCCTCTGACCGATTTTCCCATCCCTCCAAAACTCTGTGTCTTTCTTCCCCTTTCACACGCCAGTTCTTCACATCTTTCCTTGCAGCATCCCCTCAGGGTGCCTTTCTTGCTTGCACCCCTTCCGGGCGCCCTTATCCACACATACACTCCACCCTCTCCCCTCTGGTGTAAGTGCACCCGCCCTGCCCCGGTATGCCCGGGAACACCCAGCCCCCCTCGGAGGACGGAGGACGCCGCCCCCGGCCTGGAGCCCGCCTGCCCCCTCCCCGCGACCCCCCGGAGGGTGAGTCATTCGTGTTGGTGACGAGGAAGGAGGGATCGTGGGCCCGAACCTCCCCGTTTGCGGTAGCACGGGAGCTGGACGGGTGGACAGGCGGAGTTTCCTCGGCGAAGGTCCTCCGCTCTGGTGCCCTGCTGGTGCGGGTTAGGGAAGCCTCACAGGCACGTGCCCTCATGAGCCTAAACCGGTTCCTCGGCAAGGACATCACGGTTGAGCTCGCGGACAGGCTCAACCTGGTTTATACCACCGCTTACGCCCCGGAGCTGGTGGATCTGTCCGAGGAGGAGCTCCTGGACGAGCTGCAGTCGCAGGGAGTGTGCGACGTGACCCGTCTCGGTCGTCGCCCTCGTGCGGGCCCAGTCCTGAAACTGGGCTTCCGCACGCAAGTCCCGCCCACCCACGTCATGGCGGGCTACTTGCGCATCCCTCTCCGCCCCTGGACCCCACCACCGGCCCGATGTGCCTTCTGCCAAAGGTACGGGCACCTGGCAAAGGCGTGTCGCTCCAGGGAGCCGGTATGTGGGCGATGTGCCGAGGGGCACACGACGGATATGTGCGCGTCCGAGGTCCCACGTTGCGCGGCCTGCCTGGGCCCCCACCCGGCCGCATCCCCACGCTGCCCTGCGTGGCTCGACGCCAAAGAGCGCCAGCAGCGGCGACTCACCTCACAGGGCTCCTCGCCGCCCGCACCACCGATGGTGTGGGCCCGGCCCCACTTGGCCCCAATGTGGCCGACTCCGGCTGAAGCGGGCTCTCGCCCCAGGTCTGGAGGGTCGGGTCGGTCCGACTGCGACCCGCTTCCCTCCTCTCCTTCCCCGGCCTCTCGCCCTGCCCCCTTAGCGGGCCCCTCCGTCCCCCGGTCCCCGCACCGCCCACAGGACGTCACCCAGCCGGCCATGCGCCCTGCCCCTGCCGCGGGCCCCGCCAAGGCAGACACCGCCCACCACTGTCGGGCCGCGCAGCAGACCGCGGCGACCCCAGTCACCGGTTGCTCTAGCGCTCAGCCCCTCCACCGCCAACAGGCTGCTCCGACCAAGGCTCGGGCGTCTTCCACACCGCCCCCTCAGGGCCGTCGCCTCCCCACTCTGTCCCCGGAATCGAGTGCTCGCTCCCGTTCCCCGAGCCCGGACCGCACTGGGGATCCAGAGCCCCTCTCCACGTCACCAGGGTCGTCCGCCTCCTACGAGACGGATGACCCCATCACGCCCTCACCGCCACACACACGCCTGCGAGGGCGTGATCATCACCACACAACACAACACTAATGCAGACACCCACCACTGAATTCTTGCTCCAATGGAATACGAGGTCCCTCATATCCCATTGGGCAGAATTCAAGGAATATATCATCAGAAATAAACCATTGATTGCCGCCGTTCAGGAGACCCGATGGCGCGACAATGACCCGTATAATTTTAATATCTTTGGTTATTCCCTCTACACCGACAATAGAAATTCTACATCCCGCGGCGGCGGGGTCGCCTTATTTATATCCGACACCCTCCTTCATCGTCAGATCCCCATTGTAAATAACCTAAATTGTATTGCCGTTTCTGTCAAAATTGCACAACTAGAGCTTACTATACTCTCTCTCTATCTCCCACCTTCTCCTACACTATCCTTATCTTCTGTGACCGACCTATTCGGTCTCCTCCCTCACCCCTGTCTGGTGCTGGGAGATTTTAATGCCCACCACCAGGCATGGGGCTGTCACACCACATCACCTCGCGGACACCACATCGAAACACTCCTCAACACCCACAACATGGTCTTTTTAAATGACCAAACACCCACACACAACACCGACATTGCCCCGTTCCGTCCATCTGCCATCGACCTATCTTTGGCCTCGGCCTCCATCTCACCCCTCTTTTCTTGGCATGTACAACCCGACCCCCTCTTTAGCGATCACTTCCCTATTCATATTATGCTTGAACGCTCAGCCCAGGCTAGAGATTATTCATTTCTCCCCCGCTGGAATGTTCGCAAGGCGAAATGGCCATCTTTCTCCCAGGAAATTGACACCGTCTTCCCTCCTCATTCACACCCCCCAATATCAGCTTTACTTGACACCATATTACTCGCGGCAGAAAATCATGTCCCCCACACTCGTCGCTCCCCCGGCCGTCATCACGTGCCGTGGTGGAACGACGAGTGTCAACGCGCCGTCGCTCTGCGGCGGCGGGCTGAGCGAAAATTTCGCAAAAATCTCACCACCCAAAACATGTTAGAAGCCCGCGAGGCTAAAAAACGTTGTCAGCAGATTATCCTTAGCGCCAAAAAACGCAGCTGGCAACTCTATTCAAACTCATTCAACCGTTTTACCCCCATCGGCCAGATTTGGACCAAAATTCGCTCTTTCTCAAATGGCAGACCCCCACACCGCGGATTCCCACAACTGACAATTAATCAACGCAGCATCACAGAACCCTCGGACGTCGCGGAACACTTTGCCACCTATTATGCAGACATCTCCTCAAATACGCAATACTCGCAACAAACCACCGACTTCCTCCAAACCACTCTCGCCACCTGCAACTTTACCTCGGACAACACGGAACCATATAATGCCCCCTTTACTCTCTATGAACTAAATTTATCCCTATCCAAAGTAACAAACACCGCGGCTGGCCCTGACCAATTGGCATACCCCTTCTTCCAAAATTTATCCGACTCCGGCAAAGACAACCTCCTTTCGGCACTAAACCAACTATGGACTGACGGCACCTTTCCCCTCTCCTGGTCTACTAGCACTATCATTCCTATCGCTAAACCTCGCAAACCTCGCGACCTTCCCTCTAGCTATCGACCTATCTCTCTCACTAGTTGTGCCTCTAAACTTTTTGAGCGCATGGTCAATGGACGAATCAGAGTTCACCTTGAAAACAACGAAATTCTCACACCCTTTCAAAGCGGCTTTCGACCCAGACACAGCACCACTGACAACCTCATTCTATTAGTTGACTCGATTCAGCGCGGTTTCATGAAAAAACATGAAACCGTGGCACTCTTTCTCGATTTAAAATCCGCATTCAATAAAGTACATAGCTCGGCACTCCGAATCAAATTACATCGTATTGGCATCAGAGGCAGAATGGCAAAATTTATCACCAACTTTCTCGCTAATAGAACATTCACCGTCCGCTGCGGCAATATCCATTCTCGGTCCCAAAAATTAGATCAAGGCGTCCCACAAGGCAGCGTGCTATCCCCCACCCTCTTTCTTATCATGATTAACGATGCACTCGCTGACCTCCATCACATAGCCCCCTGTCTAAAATACTCCATTTACGCCGATGATTTGGCCATATGGTGCACGCACCCATCGGCAGACAATGCAAATTATATAATGCAGCGCGCCATGAATCAAATTGATTCATGGTGCTCCCTCTGGGGACTGCAAATCTCCCCCACCAAATCCGTCACAATGCTTTTCTCCCGGCTCACCACGTACATTCCACCTCTTACACCACTCCGTTACCGCGACCAAATTATCCCTCACCAAACCACCTTCACCTATCTTGGCATCGTACTAGACAAAAGTCTTTGTTTCGGCCCCCATATTGCTTATCTCAAACAACGTTGCGCAAAACGTCTAAATCTCCTGCGCTGCATCTCCGGTCGTGACTGGGGTGCAGACAGGGCCACACTCAACACATTGTATATTACTCTGATTCGCTCAATCCTGGAATACAATGCGTTTATCTTCGATAATATATCCCCTTCACACATCACAACACTTGAACGCATACAGAATAACGCAATTCGCCTCATCACCGGAGCACACCGCACCACGCCCATCACTAGTCTCCGGGCTGAGGCCCACCTCCCCAGCTTACAACACCGCAGAATACTTCAACTAGTCAGATACCACTTTCGCACCACAACACAGCACAACCACCCTGCCACCCTCGCACTCTCTAATCCTCCCGTTCGACGTACATATAATAGGAACAAATACAATATTGCCATACATTTAGACCATGTCCTCACATTCGCACTCAAATTCCCCAACGTAATCCCCGACAAATTGCCTCCTCTAATCCCGTTTTGGCACATGAAACACCCCAAACTTGAGTATCTCTTTCGGGAAAACAAAAACCTGCTCACCCCCATCGAAGTCCAAATTAGATTCTTTGAATATCAAGAGGCCCACCCACAACACACCTTCTACACGGACGGCTCACGTACCAGCAATGGTACGGGAGCCGCCTGGTGCGGTGGGCCCGACACTGGTCAAACCAAATTAACACTTCACCATTCGGTATACACAGCAGAACTAGTCGCCATACTCACTTGCCTACAACACATCATTGCGCAACGCATTACTACCCCTACTACAATATGCACTGACTCACGATCCTCCGTGGACGCCCTCGCCTCAATACACAACACCACACACCCCACGCTCCACGCCATCCGACACCTCTACAATGCCAACCACGCACACCTTCCACTCACACTGCTCTGGATCCCCGGACATAGGGGCATCCCGGGAAATGAACGGGTTGATGGTCTCGCCCGCGCGGCGATCGACCTCCCCGACAACAACGGAGCCCCAGTACCCCCCGGAGATCTTTTATCCCTCACAAATAATCTGTTCAAAAAGTATATTCAGGCCTGCTGGTCACACAACACCACACACCTACACACCATCAAGCCCACACTCTCCAGCTGGCCCTCCTCCAACCAGCACACCCGTCTGAACGAGGTGGTACTCACCAGACTTCGCCTGGGCCACACCGATTTGACACACAATTTTATTTTTCATAGACCTCACCGCCTTCCACTTTGTAACACATGTCACGTTCGCCTTACTGTCACTCATATCTTACTTGACTGTCCAGCATATGCTCTTCACCGTCGCTATATCATGCAATATGTCGCCAAGATCCACTCACAACTTTCGCTTCAAGCTCTCCTCGGGAATGACCACCCAGAACTACTTGATTTACTCTTTCGCTTCCTCCAGGACACCAAACTCTCCGAACTGATATAAAGCCTCCGTCGCATTTTCCTTTTCCAAGCTAGCCTGATAAAAGATATACGACACGCGCCACACTCCGTACTGGCTGTATGACTC
>JAOTOM010003097.1:0-90000 GCA_034440615.1 Ashinkailepas kermadecensis | reverse complement strand
GGCAATTGACGGGGTATGGCAATTGACGGGGTCTGGCAATTGACGGGGTATGGCAATTGACGGGGTATGGCAATTGACGGGGTATGGCAATTGACGGGGTATGGCAATTGACGGGGTATGGCAATTGACGGGGTATGGCAATTGACGGGGTATGGCAATTGACGGGGTATGGCAATTGACGGAGTATGGCAATTGACGGGTATGGCAATTGACGGGGTATGGCAATTGACGGGGTATGGCAATTGACGGGGTATGGCAATTGACGGGGTATGGCAATTGACGGGGTATGGCAATTGACGGGGTATGGCAATTGACGGGGTATGGCAATTGACGGGGTATGGCAATTGACGGGGTATGGCAATTGACGGGGTATGGCAATTGACGGGGTATGGCAATTGACGGGGTATGGCAATTGACGGGGTATGGCAATTGACGGGGTATGGCAATTGACGGGGTATGGCAATTGACGGGGTATGGCAATTGACGGGGTATGGCAATTGACGGGGTATGGCAATTGACGGGGTATGGCAATTGACGGGGTATGGCAATTGACGGGGTATGGCAATTGACGGGGTATGGCAATTGACGGGGTATGGCAATTGACGGGGTATGGCAATTGACGGGGTATGGCAATTGACGGGGTATGGCAATTGACGGGGTATGGCAATTGACGGGGTATGGCAATTGACGGGGTATGGCAATTGACGGGGTATGGCAATTGACGGGGTATGGCAATTGACGGGGTATGGCAATTGACGGGGTATGGCAATTGACGGGGTATGGCAATTGACGGGGTATGGCAATTGACGGGGTATGGCAATTGACGGGGTATGGCAATTGACGGGGTATGGCAATTGACGGGGTATGGCAATTGACGGTCCCCACAATTGACTGGGTATGGCAATTGACGGGTTATGGCAATTGACGGGGTATGGCAATTGACGGGGTATGGCAATTGACGGGGTCCGGTAATTGACGGGGCATGGCAATTGACGGGGTATGGCAATTGACGGGGTATGGCAATTGACGGATACTGATATGATACCATGATTACTACCATGATTACATGATACTATTGGATACTGATACAATATTTTTTATATCGATCTTGCTGGTGTCATTCTGTGGATATCTGGTGATTATCTGTGACCCCCATGGCTCCTCCATTAAGTGAGAAGCTAGCATGTTGGCGCCACGTCCTGAAGCCCGATACATCAGTTATGAATACGAGGTCGGTCCTCTGCTTTTTGCTGCGGGGTATTTTAAAATTAATGTTCTGCAAGGAAAAGTAAAGCCAGTGAGAAAATGTTTGAATTTCGGTGTCAGATACGAAGCAATGTCATTTTATTGTATAGCCTACCCGATGGATGATCATGACTGAGTCGACATGTAGCATACTGTGCTGTTTTACCGTTGCGATCACTTTTAACTAACTTGAAGACCATTCTATGATATTTGTGGAGGACAAAATTATATATTGTCGAGGCCTGGTGCTCCACCATGTGAGAATGTGGCGAATTTTGCGTATTTTGGTGCGTTTAGTGCATCCAGTTGCAGAACTTTGCCCATATGAGGAAAGGATTCAAGTGATCCTAAATGAATTAGATTGATGTTATGCGTGGGCATAGTAATTCAGTAGTGCTCACACTACTGTGGTGCGGCTAAGGTCCCTCAATATATTGGAACTTCCACCAGTCAGTGCATGCTTGTATGCTTTGTACAAAGTTATGCTTTGGACTACGTGCCAGAGAGCGCCACTAAATGATGGCGCCACATCGGTGTGTTCCAGAACCCAACTAGCGAACAATATCAATCAATCCTCGCGATCGGCGCATGGGCGCTACATAACCAGTAGCAGTTGATGCGCCCCTAAGCCCCCCCCCCCCACAAAAAAAAAAATAATCAACGCGATCGGCGCACATGCGGGTATCTGACATTCCTTGATCACAGCGGAGCCAAGTTTATTGACAATCTCCCGTCCTCAGGTGAAGAAGAAGAAGAAGCCCCGGTGTCGGCTGTTATAAGGGGTAGCTCGCGCCAGTGGTTGGCCGCTGGGCCGTGGTAGACCGCAGCGATGGCTGGTGTCGCCCTGGTTCAATAATGGAGGGACACATGCGTGTCGCTGCCCGCCTGGCGCCGCGCTCGGCCTCTAGCCTCGCCCGCCGTCGTCGCTTCCGAAGACTCGTATCTGTAACTGTGCGCCCATGCTAGCACCGCCTGCCTCGTGCTAGCGGCGGTCGTCGTGCTCGTCGCCGTGCCGCCTGCTTGGTAGCGGCCGCCGACCTGGCGCCGAAACATGCGCTTGCCCCCCCCCCCCCCCCCCCCCTCCCCGCCCCCACCGCGCTCCGTTGCAATCTTGAGTTGCACTTGGCTGTCGCCTGCATGGCTCTTCGCTGCTCCGCCGGTCTCCATTCGCGGGCTCTGTGACCACCGGAAGCGTAGTGGTCGATACGTTTGTCTTGTAACGGAAAGGTTGGGGGTTCGGACCTCCCTCCGGCTCATCGCGCGTATATCCGGCTCCCCGTGACTATCTGGCGTGCAAGGAGAATGACACTACTTCCGGGATGAGCTGAGTGGGTCGTAAAAAGGTGCAGGATTCTTCCTCCGTTTTCACCCACACACTACCTCCCACCCCAGCCCCTGAGTTGATCCGGTAGTTCTGTCGGGTTGGCGATCAGCCTTCCACCTGGTGAGGATCTTCCTCCGTTCGCACCCACACACTCCACCTTCCGCCCCAGCCCATGCGTTGATCCGGTAGTTCTGCCGGGCTGGCGATCAGCCTTCCTCCGATTATCCCTCTCCCTCTGCATCCCTCAGAACGCGCACATGTAGCCGGCAACCCATGATATAGCGCTGATCGTTGTTGGTAGGGTGCTGGAGGAGAACTTGTGTGAACATACCGCCGACAAGGTGTGGCATTGTGTAACCATTATATTTAGTATCTAAAGTTACCGTTGGGTCGTAGGCGAACTGTCACAATGCGTCATGATGGTGTTTTGATATTCCTATGGATTCTTCGTACCAATAAATTTATTTAAAAACCACGGGATGTTTTTATCTGAAGGTTTTCGTCAGCAATGTTGTTTTTGTCCCATGAAGCGATGCTCACGACGGGGTTTAATGACTTATTTTCGCTGCACTGTGCCGAAGCGGATAGCTTACCCCCGTTCGAGGCTCAGCGTCATCGCTGCCAGAAAGATCCCCCCCCCCTCTCTCTCTCTCTTTCCCCTTCTCTTTTTTTCTCGATATTTATATTTGCCTTTCTCCTTCATCTTTCTCCTTCTGGTTGTCTTCCCCTGAGCGGCAGCACCAAGAACAGTGTCGGGGCGGGATCGGGGCCAGTTGCGTCAAGTCCATTATTTTCATGCCAAGCCACAGGGCTAATCCAATTCAACTCAATTGGTTACCAACGTTCTACCACTAGATCAAATTAATGGAGAAGATGGTGAATGTCCGCTTGACATGGTACTTGGAGGACAGAAACATTATAGCAAATTGTCAGTGCGATTTTTAGAAAACATCGTTGCATGGTGGACCACCTCATCACCCTGGACACCGACATCCGTGCTGGTTTCGTCAAGAAGCATCATGTTGGAGCAGTGTTTTTTTACATTGAGGGTGCCTTCGACACGGCGTGGAGCCACGCCATGATTGCAAAAATCCACGAATGCGGCCTCCGTGGTTCTCTAGCAGTCTTTCTTCGCAACTACCTAACAGATTGTCGATTCCGCATACGCATTGGCAACCAATATTCCGACTGGTTCCAGAAAGTAAATGGGGTGCCGCAGGGCGGAGTGCTTAGTGTGCCTCTGTTTTCCCTTATAATTAACGACATCGCCTATACACTGCCAACATATATCCGTAGCTCGCTATTCGCAGACGACTTTGCGATATGGACGACGAGCACTACAGCGCGCACTTGCTGTTTGCCGCTTGGAGCGCTGGGCAAATGCGAGCGGTTTCCGCTTCTCCACAGGGAAAACAGCCGCCATGCATTTCTGCCGACGTCAGAGGTGTCCAAATATGGAAGTCAGGTTATACAAATAAACAATACCTACAAAACCGGTGATCAGGTTTCTCGGTCTTCTTTTTGACTGTCGCCTGACTTATCAGCAACATTTTGAGATGCTCCGTGATAACTGTTTTAGAACATTGAACATTCTTAAGGTTGTCTCACGCACGTTATACGGTGCTGACAGACGCACACTAATGCTCCTATATAGACCTTTGGTCCGCTCTAAACTGGACTATGCCTGTTTCGTCTACGACAGTGCATGTACGTCGGCAAAGCGAGTGTTGGACACAGTCCAGCACACCTCGCTGCGCATTAGGGTGTCCCAAAAAAACAACTTTTTGGCCGTGCAAGCTGCCCAACCAAAACGGGGTGCTCTTTTACACAAAGACAGCTGACCAAGTTTGGTCCCCCCCCCCAGCCCCTCAAAGGTCCGTGACCCCACCCCAATGGGGTGGAAAATCAATTTCATCGCACAGACCTGGGAGTGGGCTTATTTAAAAGCTTTCATTGAGCAGAACAAACTTTAATTCAGACAAAATGTTCGAATCACAATATTTATTGTTCCATGCGGCCATTTCAGATCCAACGCAACCGGAAATAACGAGCGGTTATCAGAGTAAGGCATTGCAGTGATCGCCGTGACTTGGTCTGTGAAGAAATGTATTTAGAAATGATAGAAGGGTTGTTTCGAGACAGTAACATACTATTTTCAGTTCAGTCCATTATTTTGACCTATTGACATATACCTATTGACATATATTTGACCTATTGACAACTCACAGTGGCACATCAACATCAGTATGCTAATCAACATCACTATGTTAGATACAGGTCGAACTGTGAGAATCAGAGTGCACAATGACAGTGAAGTAGATGCACATTTAACGCGATAATGTACAATACTATGGCAAAACAATCCGTTTCTTATCTGCGCTTCATCTGTGCCAGCCACGTCCACGCGTCCAGAAGTCCTGGACGCGTCACATGATCTAGCACCATTCGTGGGGCCAAGATCTTGGCTGATATTCAGCCTGCTGGACAACAGTGGGGCTTGGTTGAAAAACCATCCCAGCCAGTGGGCAGATGACGATGAGTATGTTCGAATGGAGAATGAAATGCAGCAGTTGTCAGTCGTGAATGACGCAGCCGAACGTGGTATTAAGTACATTACCGAGTACGCAGACATGGCTAGAGACGGCAGAGTTAGAAGTCGTATGATCGCAGTGGCGAGTTCACACCGGGCTGCGGTCCCGTCAATGCGGAAAAGTGAGCTGGCTGTGCATCGTGCATGCTGACGGCATGAGACTACGACTGAGTAGACAGTGCAACGTGGCTGGCACAGATGAAGCGCAGATGAGAAACTGATTGTTTTGCCATAGTATTGTACATTATCGCGTTAAATGTGCATCTACTTCACTGTCATTGTGCACTCTCATTCTCACAGTTCGACCTGTATCTAACATAGTGATGTTGATTAGCATACTGATGTTGATGTGCCACTGTGAGTTGTGAATAGGTCAAATATATGTCAATAGGTATATGTAAATAGGTCAAAATAATGGACTGAACTGAAAATAGTATGTTACTGTTTCGAAACAACCCTTCTATCATTTCTAAATACATTTCTTCACAGACCAAGTCACGGCGATCACTGCAATGCCTTACTCTGATAACCGCTCGTTGATTCCGGTTGCGTTGGATCTGAAATGGCCGCATAGAACAATAAATATTGTGATTCGAACATTTTGTCTGAATTAAAGTTTGTTCTGCTCAATGAAAGCTTTTAAATAAGCCCACTCCCAGGTCTGTGCGATGAAATTGATTTTCCACCCCATTGGGGTGGGGTCACTGACCTTTGAGGGGCTGGGGGGGGACCAAAACTTAAAGGAGGGGGACCAAACTTGGTCAGCTTAGTCTTTGTGTAAAAGAGCACCCCGTTTTGGTTGGGCAGCTTGCACGGCCAACAAGTTTTTTTTTTGGGACACCCTACTGCGCATTGCTACGGGTTCTTTTCGCACGTCACCGGCAGCTGGTCTTCTGGTGGATGCCAACGAACCGTGCCTGGCTATGCGTCGCGAACTGCTTGGAATGCGATATGCGTGCAAGCTGGCTGCGCCAGTTCCCCGAGCACCCCACCTATCGGTCTGCGTTTTCCCGATGTACCCTGGCTTTGTTCAGAGGAGGGCGACAGGGAACCTCCGCACCCCTATGTGTGAGGATTCAAGCCCTCTTCGCCGACAGTGGTATACAGCTGCGTGGTGTTATGCGTGTGAAATCTTTAAAAACTCCTCCTTGGAGACTGGCCACTCCAAATATCGATGTGTCGCTCAATTATCTGAGGAAAGGCGATGTCATCCCTCAAGAACATAAGCTAAGAGCACTGGAACTGATATCGACATACAGAAACTAGACGCCGACCTATACCGATGGATCCAAAACTAAAATCGGTGTTCGTAGCGCCTTCGTAACGGATTCCGCAACTCGAACGTTTTCTCTTCCCGCGAATGCATCAATGTACACATCTGAACTGGTCGCTATCAACAAAGCCCTGAGTTTTATTGAGGTCGGACACGATGCACTACATGTTATATATAGCGACTCGCTTTGTAGCCTGTTGGCGCTAACCCCCGCAGTGGGGTCAGCCTCGTTGCTCGGCTGGCTAGAGAAATGGCGCTCTCTCGGGTTACCACAGCCTCACTCGTCCTTCCATCCATACGCCCCCATTCGAATGCCCATCTCATCTCAACATCCAATTCCTGCACCTGCCCCTGCAACACCCACTATCCCTACTATGAGCAGGTAGGACAACTTCCCCGGTCCTGCCCATCAGCTCAGTTTTATCGGGGTAGTCGCGCCCCCTCGGCCCGCCCCCCGGGTTGACGGAGTCCTGGAGGTTGAGGTCCCCCGTCGCACGGTGCTAGTTGTGACGGGGGACCAACACGCCTCTTTGGTCCTAATATCCCGGAGGGGCGGGCGGGCCCGTAGGGCTCCATATGGGCCAAGGGACTTGTCGCCTCAGGCCGACGGTCTGGGCCCCGGCCCAGTGCCTGCTGGCCTGGCCGGCAGGGGTCAAGGGGTGGGCGGCGCTGTTAGTGCGGTCGTGGTGGTGAGTCCCTCTCTTCCCGGCCGGGTGACGGCATCGCCTGCCCCGTACAGCTCCTCGGGCACCTGGCGTCCTCCCGTCCGCGGGGCCCAGGCGTCCCCAGTAGGGCCCCGATGTGGTGGGGCGCCCGAGGAGTTGAAGCAAAGACGCTGCATGGCATCAACTTAAAAAAATATCCTGGGCCCTCTCGCAGGGGCCAGACAAATAGTTCTTCTTCCCCCCGCATTCATATCCTTAGAGGACAGACGAGGTGCCTCGTCGTCTCCCTTCCAGAGGCGAGATCGGTGTGACCGCTTTGGGAAGGTGGTCCGATGCGAAAAGTTGCATGATGGTGCCTTGAAGGTGGAATTCGCTCTGACGGGAAAGGCGGAGACGGCACTACATATGTCTGAGTTTATATATAGTATTGGAAAGGGTAATAGGAGAGTCGACGAGACCATTCCAATTATCATAGAGACTCACAAAACAAAGAATATCTCACGAGGCGTGATAAACTGCTTCGACCTACGAGATGTGCCAGAGGAGGAAATTGTTGATGGACTGTCTAAGTTTGGTGTGACTGGAGCTAGAGTGGGCGTGACTGGAGTGGAAATATAGTTTGTTATCATTGTGCCATATATATATATATATATATATATATATATATATATATATATATATATATATATATATATATATATATACACATAGGGGCGAAGACAGGAAACCACTACTACGCCTATATAGTGACCCATACGTATATTTGCTGTCTACTACATTTCCAGTGCAGTAGAAGAGGTTGTAAAATGTCAGATTATATATATATATATATATATATATATATATATATATATATATTATATATATATATATATATATATATATATATATATAATCTGACGTTTTACAACCTCTTCTACTGCACTGGAAATGTAGTAGACAGCAAATATACGTATGGGTCGCTATATAGATGAAGGGGGTCAAGTTTCACTAAAATCACTGGGGAAGAGGTAGTACTTGACAAGATCAGCATCATTCAAAGATTGATTTGGCCTCGTGCTTGGCCAGATGGGGATCAGCGGCTGGCTAAGATTCAGTAGTCAGATGGTGATCAGCGGCTGGCTAAGATTCAGTAGTCAGATGGTAACCAGCGGCTGGCTAAGATTCAGTAGTCAGATGGTGATCGGTGGCTGGCTAAGATTCAGTAGCCAGGTGGTGATCGGTGGCTGGCTAAGGCTCGGCAGTCAAACGGTGATCGATGGCTGACTAATACCCGGAAGTCGGTAGTCAGATGCTGAGAGATGGCTGGCTATGATACGGTAGTCAGCATTCAGATGTTGATGGGTGGTTGGCTAAGATTCGGTAGTCAGACGGTGATAGGTAGATGGCTACGGCTCGCTGGTCAGTTATCAGATGGTGGTCATTAGCTGGCTATGACTCGGTAGTCAGACGGTGATAGGTAGATAGCCAAGACTCTGTAGTTAGACAGTGATGGGCAGATGGCCAAGACACGGCAGTCATATGGCGATCGGTAGCTGGCTAGCGATCGGTAGCTGGCTAGGAATCGGTAGGCAGGCGGTGACAGGTAGATGGCCAAAACCTGGTAGTCAAATGGTGATAGTTGTCTGGCTTAAGGGAGTAATCCGGCTGACGAGCTTCGGGGAACATTGCATTGGTGCCAGGCTGCATGGTCACCGCTGGACTCGAAACTTCCCGGACCACGCCCTCCGCTGGACTCACGACTCTCCAGACCACGTCCACCACTGTCCTTGATAATGCTCTCCACAGGATTCGGACTGCCACCACTACGCAAGAGACGGCGGAGTAAGACGTATTACGGCAAACCGTGTGACCAGTGCTGCTGCTGTTTATTATGCACGTTATTAAGACCAGCAATCTCGTAATCATTGGCAGTGTAGTTGGAGGAATGATAAGATCACATGGCTAGAAACACACGGTTTTACGAATCAAAACGTGAGAGACGTAGAGCGAGAGGGAGGGAGAAGGTGAGGGCGAGGGCGATACAAATATAGCAACACATGTTGGGAGAAGTCTTATGCAACTTTCGTCCAAGACCATCGCAAGATGGGCGTTAGTAATCTTCCGTGGAGTAATCTCAATTTATCTGACTAGCTTCCTAGTTCCTTCATCAAGCGAAGTCTTTTTCGTTCCCAATCGACAGTAGACAGTCGACAGTCGCCTTGCACCAACTATCCCAATCGACAGTCGCCTTGTACTAATTGCACCCGTTAAATAACGGCAAATTGAACTGTTGACAAATGTAACACCGTGCAATAAACTGCTACAACCAGATGAGCGCACTGACGTTACAACAAACAACACTCTAAGTGAACAAGCAAGCTCGAGTCACATCGCGTGACTATGCCCGCCGTTCCTTATAGCTGTCGTTAGAACCGTACGTTATAAAATATAAAATTATGGAAAATATGGCACGCAATCAAACAGTCGTAATCGGGATGATGACCACAGATCCTGGTGAACAAGCGGCCAAAGATCTGCCCCGCAGCTCGACACCTGCATCTAGCCGAGTTCGACTGTGGCAACACTGGTGTCCGACTATGGCCACACTGGTGTCCGACTGTGGCCACACCGGTATCCAACAATGTCCGACTAGTGTCAGACAGTGTCCGACCAGTGTCAGACAGTGTCCGACTGTGGCCACAGTCGGACACCGGTGTAGGGTGGTAGACACAAGACAGGACCCTTGAGATGTGCAGGAGATGTACACATCTCAAGACGTGACAGACACCGCCAGATACCTGCATATGTCTCAAAACATAGCAGACATGGCCGGTTCGTGACGGTGTCGTTCGGTCTCGCCCGTGGTCGCCCGTGTGGCCCGTGGTGCACCACACGGACTCTGCGGCCGCAGCTGAAGCTGTCCGTCACGAGGACCCGGGATGGCGCCGGCCGTGCTCGGCCGCGACGTAGGTGGAATGCCATTGGAATGTAGCAGGTAAGGCACAAAATGCGGGCCTGGTCCGATCTGGCTCTACAATGTCGACACCTCCTTCTTCCTCCTGTCGTACTCAGCGAACCGAATGATGGCGTACCTGGCGCAGTGTCGAGATAGTCAGTTGGACGAAGGTCGGGAATCTGGCGCAGCGTCGGACAGTCAGCTGGGCGAAGGTCACAGAACAGAGACACGGCGTGTTTACATCACGGCAGCATGACACGCAAATCCTCGGCAATCGAGACGGTATCCAAGTGGCGTGATGGACATGTGCCCAAATACTTCGGCGTTTTTTTATACCTGTGTTTATGCATCAGATTTCAAAAGGTCATTCTCTACAAAGAGGCTAAACGGATGGAATGAGCATCTGCGCGGTTTGCCTACCTGCTGTTTGCCCACCCTCTCTGAAAGGTTCAAGCTCCCATGGTATTGTGCAGCGCTTCATTCGCGTAATAAGCATAAACTAGTAAAACGAGGAATAGGCAGAAAACACTAGACATGATGGTCATATTGCTCGCTACAGCGTGCGGTTGGTCGATGCGCCCAAAACCACCAATAGTGATAATAAGTACTATGCGACAAAACAACTGGGAATATTCATCGACACTAACAAACACAGAATACATCATTGCCCATGCTGAATGATGCAGGGGAAAGTAGGTAGAACCTTGGAACTTGAAATGCATACCTATCAAAGAATAGGGTACGACGTTGCATACATAAGCCTCTGAAAGGCGCTACGGCCGGATCCAATAGGCCACCCAAATTGTTTCGCTTCCCGATATTTGAAGCACTCTCCGCCTCTCGCCTCACTGATAATCATAAGTTGTTTTGCTTCCCGGTATTTGAAGGAGCACTCATTCGGCCTCAGGCCTCACTGATGATCACAAGTTGTTTTGCTTCCCGATATTTGAAGGAGCACTCTCTCGGCATATGGCTTCACTGATATTAACACTTGTCCAACTACTATTTTTGTTCTACGCTTTTCAAACAGAACATGTGTTGCTTGCACTAAATACGAATCACTAGCATGCCACTCAATCACCATTCTTCCCACCTTAGCGAATATGAATTTGTTCTAATCCACTGTATCCATGCTGCTGTCCGGACAAATAATGGACAAGAACATTGGGCGCATCTACTGGGCACACAAATTGGAGTAGTGGAATGCGCGGTATGTTTGCAAATGTTCTGTACACAGTCAGCACAGACAGGTGACTCAAGCGAATTCAAAGTGCATTCATCGGTCGCTAAATGTTGCTACTTACTCCAAGTAATCGAAGTCGATCTTGGAGAAGGACGTTTGGGCCAGAGCCCAGCATCCCCAGAAGAAGTGAGAGAGTAGCGAAAATTTATTTGCCTGTAAAAGTCCGTACAATTCAACACTTGGGTAGAAATTCAATCACGGGCTCCAAATTCGTGCCCTCAAAGATCACACAGTCAGCGAAGAAAGTACAAAATAGAAAAGGAATTCACGTGAGGAATTACCGCCATTGAAAACACAAAACATGCACAAAAGAAAACGACTCCTTTTGCTCATCAGAACTCAAACCACTAAACTGCATCAGGATTTTATTATACCCACATTTAACCAGCAAGTCGATTCGTTAGGAAGGTCACCAGCGGTGCTAGGTATCTCCTTAGGATTGGAAGAGAACGCACACCGTCCTCATCCCAGAGGAGAAATTGGTAGTAGAAAAGCACATGTGCTGCTCATATTCTGCACTGCAGACACCGCGAGGTTGAAAGTCATCCCTGGATAACAATAACAATGATTAAACTAAACAAACGTGATGAAGCATAAAATGGTACGAGGGAAGAAGTCATACCATGGATGATGTACGCCTGGATTGGAAACTCCATGTCGGCGCCTTTCATCTGCGCGTATCAGCGGCTCCAACCTGCCACCTAGCAGAGGGTAAGTAAAAACAAGGAAACACGACCAGTTTTAGGCCGTGCGCCTTTGGGAGTTCGGGGCACGCATTTCGTATTTGATTTTTTTTTTACTGATTCAGCCCCCCCCCAGGAGATTACATCTGCCTTTCGTGATACAGAATTGACCAAGGAACCTTATCGTTCTTTCCTTATTAATTTATTACGCTCCGTTCCGAAGTTGTGATGCGAAGTGAAGGCATCTGTGAGAGGGAGCCAATTTCGCCGAAAGGGTCGGCCCACCGATGTTGATTTCTTAAAATAATCGGAGGGGGCAAAGTACATGAAGGCAATAGGCAGATCAAAATGAATAGAGGGGGTCACATTCCATACGCTCCCATGTTAGAAGTTGAAATTATTGCGGGTGGGGGAAGGAAGCATTGAGGGGGCAGTTCCAACCTCAAAGATACGAAAGGGCGGTTCTACTTTCGCCCCCAACCTCCTTACTATCTCTCGATATGTGGCCGATATTTTCCAGTGGAGTGGCTTACACAACTGAATGGGAGAGTACAGACTTCGGCGAACCCATCAATCCGCAAAGAGGATTGAGCGGAAGTTCCATGGAGGGTACGAGCCCCTCCACCTACACCATACCACTGACAGATTTATGATTTTTCCAAGGAGGCGTCATTTCTCCAGAGGGGCGGCTCTTGGTCCAGAACATTTGGACGGGGTACACTATGATCTCCCACAGGGGCACCATTTGTTTTTGTCTGAGGAGTGCCTTTCGCCGAAAAATTCGCGGCGTGCGTTCGGACTCCAAGAGGACTGCCGTTCCCAGGCCGAGGAGCGCGTTGCGCTGAGAAATTCGAGGGAGGTGGTGCACTGGAACCACCAAGAGAGGCGTCCTTCGGGTCATAAGGGGCGCCACTTTCGCTTCCTCCCCCTTGGATCAGCACTTGCGACATACCTTAGCTGGCAACGCCACTACCTCTCGCCGATTCGCTACCACTTGCCAGTCGTTCGACTCAGGGGTGTTGTTTTATATACCTTTGAGGGGAACTGCGACCTCAATGTTTGCTTAACCCACCTCCGCAACTATTTCAACTTCTAACATGGGAACCAATGGAATGTGCAATTCATTCCAATTCATTTTTGTCTGCCCATTGCCTTCATGTACTTTGCCCCGTCCAATAATTTCAAGATCAAGACAAAGATAGAGAGATAAGAGATAAAGATTCAAGATAAAGTTCATTAAGATATCAACACCGGTGGGCCGATCCTTGGGGCGAGGTGGACCTCACAGACGTCTTCACTTCGCACCACAGCTTCTGAACGGAGCGTAAATCAACGAGGAAAGAAAGGTAGGGTTCCTTGATCAATTCAGTATCATGAAAGGCTGATGCAATCCTCCTGGGATGGCTGAATCAATTGGGAAAAATGCAAATACGAAATGCGTACCATGAACACCCACCCAAAGGCGCAAGGCCTAAAACCGGCCGCGTTTCCGTGTTTTTACTTACCCTCCGCTAGGTGGGCTGATACGCAAATAGCTGTTGGTTTCCAATCCAGGCGTACATGATCCATGGTAATACCACGAAACGAGGCAGCCAAACCGAACAATTCAGAGGAGGAAGCTACATATCCGTGTTTATTCCGTGGTAATAATGTATGTCATAATGCATGTATGCTATAAGCGCCGCAAAAGAGATGGCTCGGCTGTCCGCGCTGCTGAATTATATTTTTCGTCTCAGTTGCAGGACAGCTCTGCTAAACGTCGGCCTCGCTCCTAATAACACAAAACAATGCACTTCCGTATGTGCATCTCTAACAAACCCAACCCACAAGTGGAAAAGTGGGCGTGGTCAATCTACACTCCACGGCTGACAAACAGGTGCTGAATTGCAGCTTGCAGCGGCAAAAAATTCGGCTATTGTAGGTGTAAAAGTTCGCGGTGTTGAAAAACCTGTTTTTGCACACCATTGTTTGCATAGAACATAACGTTTCATTGAAGCGCACAGTTGAGCTAATACTCTTTTCTATTCAGTTCATAACCATGTTCTTGTACTTACTACAGCAATACACATCAATCGACACTAAATACGAGCCAGCTATCTCCAGCCGCAAGAGACTGAAGACCAATGCGGAATAGTTGGGAGGATGAAGACCGATGAATGAAGTTTGGTTTATTTTAAAAATATTTTATTGGGTGGTTCACGACGCACTTTATGGACGATCACGGCTAATGGCGCCGCCCACAATGCTTCGCCGGTGGGCCGCGATATTGGGAAATGTCCCAAGTGGTGCGAGTTTGAACCCGGGAACTTGGTATCGAGAGCCAACATCTTAACCACTCAGTCATTCCCGCCCCAGCTAGGTTCATAGTTTTAGCTGGTCGACACATTCCAGAAGACAATTGGAGTGAGGTTATCAAGCCTTCGCTCTGCATCCAACGCTGACATATTTGCCACTCAACGTACAAGAAATTCCTGGTTCAGATAGGAATAACACCCAATCTGGGAGAAACTTCTTGCTTTGATTCCCCAATTACAATCATAACTGCTAACACAAGTAAACCTGTTTATCACTACTGCATGGATGCCTAGAATATTCAGGATTGTACCTATACACCCGAGCATTGCCGTCGTTAGACCTCATTAACATTAAGCATGCTCAACAAGATCTTGCAGGGAGTGCATGATAATTAGTGTGTGTGTATGTACATAGATGTGTGTGTGTCTGTATCGTGTACCCAAGTATCCGTCGTCTTGTATGTACTTATAGTGGATCACTGGAAAGAAAGCATGGGCTTCAGACTACAATAAAATCTGTTCTCATTGTGTCAGGATACAAATAAAATAACATACTACTTCAGTAATGTTCTTTTCCACAAAATTAGACTTGCACAACTTCCACCACAAACTTACACATATATTCCAGCGAAGCCGGACTATGGCTGGGAGCTTCGGGCAAGGCAAATGACATTGTCCTGGGTGTTTGCCATCCAGCACATTTTCCTCTTCAGGAAACTATCAACCCCTGTATTGCCAAGAGACGAATTGAGTTCCTGGAAAATAACTGCAAACCCATTGCTGTTTCATGAGCATGCACAAAACCGACCGGGAAGTGCAAAATGAGCTTTGAATGCCATAATTAGAAAGCAAATTATTCTCCCCGACCTGGAATAACGCACCACGTTCCCGTTCCAGACTTTCCAGACTTTCCAGACTTCCAAAACATAAATCCAACCCTGGCCTCGGGGCTTCTTGTGACTAGTGATAGCTGGTGACACTGTCTGGATCGGCGATAACTCGGTTCGAAAGAGCTGGTATAAACTGCGTTATATTACTGGACTTTAGCCAGAGGCGGCGGGCCATGACTGACTGAGCCACGAGCCCTCAGCTGTCAGGCGGTGGCCGTGACTGACTAAACCGCGAGCCCTCAGCTGTCAGGCGGCGGGCCATGACTGACTGAGCCACGAGCCCTCAGCTGTCAGGCGGTGGCCGTGACTGACTGAGCCGCCTGAGCTGTCAGGCGGCGGCCGTGACTGACTGAGCCGCGAGTCCTCAGCTGTCAGGCGGTGGCCGTGACTGACTAAACCGCGAGCCCTCAGCTGTCAGGCGGCGGTCGTGACTGACTGAGCCGCGAGCCCTCAGCTGTCAGGCGGTGGCCGTGACTGACTAAACCGCGAGCCCTCAGCTGTCAGGCGGCGGCCGTGACTGACTAAGCCGCCTGAGCTGTCAGGCGGCGGGCCATGACTGACTGAGCCACGAGCCCTCAGCTGTCAGGCGGTGGCCGTGACTGACTAAACCGCGAGCCCTCAGCTGTCAGGCGGCGGCCGTGACTGAACCTGAGCTGTCAGGCGGCGGGCCATGACTGACTGAGCCACGAGCCCTCAGCTGTCAGGCGGTGGCCGTGACTGACTGAGCCGCCTGAGCTGTCAGGCGGCGGGCCATGACTGACTGAGCCACGAGCCCTCAGCTGTCAGGCGGTGGCCGTGACTGACTAAGCCGCCTGAGCTGTCAGGCGGCGGGCCATGACTGACTGAGCCACGAGCCCTCAGCTGTCAGGCGGTGGCCGTGACTGACTGAGCCGCGAGTCCTCAGCTGTCAGGCGGTGGCCGTGACTGACTAAACCGCGAGTCCTCAGCTGTCAGGCGGCGGTCGTGACTGACTGAGCCGCGAGTCCTCAGCTGTCAGGCGGCGGTCGTGACTGACTAAGCCGCCTGAGCTGTCAGGCGGCGGTCGTGACTGAGCCGCGAGTCCTCAGCTGTCAGGCGGTGGCCGTGACTGACTAAACCGCGAGTCCTCAGCTGTCAGGCGGCGGTCGTGACTGACTGAGCCGCGAGTCCTCAGCTGTCAGGCGGCGGTCGTGACTGACTAAGCCGCCTGAGCTGTCAGGCGGCGGTCGTGACTGACTGAGCCGCGAGCCCTCAGCTGTCAGGCGGCGGTCGTGACTGACTGAGCCGCGAGCCCTCAGCTGTCAGGCGGCGGTCGTGACTGACTGAGCCGCGAGCCCTCAGCTGTCAGGCGGTGGCCGTGACTGACTGAGCCACGAGCCCTCAGCTGTCAGGCGGCGGCCGGATAGTGACACCATCACGCGACCGACACGTGCCGCTACCGACTCCCATACCCCACCTCAGAGAGATGAACGACACGTGCCGCTACCGACACCCATACCCCACCTCAGAGAGATGAACGACACGTGCCGCTACCGACACCCATACCCCACCTCAGAGAGATGAACGACACGTGCCGCTACCGACACCCATACCCCACCTCAGAGAGATGAACGACACGTGCCGCTACCGACACCCATACCCCACCTCAGAGAGATGAACGACACGTGCCGCTACCGACACCCATACCCCACCTCAGAGAGATGAACGACACGTGCCGCTACCGACACCCATACCCCACCTCAGAGAGATGAACGACACGTGCCGCTACCGACACCCATACCCCACCACCTCAGAGAGATGAACGACACGTGCCGCTACCGACACCCATACCCCACCTCAGAGAGATGAACGACACGTGCCGCTACCGACACCCATACCCCACCTCAGAGAGATGAACGACACGTGCCGCTACCGACACCCATACCCCACCTCAGAGAGATGAACGACACGTGCCGCTACCGACACCCATACCCCACCTCAAGATGAACGACACTTCCCCCTCCCCCCCCCCTTTCCCCACCTCAGAGAGATGAACGACACGTGCCGCTACCGACACCCATACCCCACCTCAGAGAGATGAACGACACGTGCCGCTACCGACACCCATACCCCACCTCAGAGAGATGAACGACACGTGCCGCTACCGACACCCATACCCCACCTCAGAGAGATGAACGACACGTGCCGCTACCGACACCCATACCCCACCTCAGAGATGAACACACCTGCCGCTACCGACACCCATACCCCACCTCAGAGAGATGAACGACACGTGCCGCTACCGACACCCATACCCCACCTCAGAGAGATGAACGACACGTGCCGCTACGACACCCATACCCCCCAAATAACAGTCCCCCCCCTCAGAGAGATGAACGACACGTGCCGCTACCGACACCCATACCCCACCTCAGAGAGATGAACGACACGTGCCGCTACCGACACCCATACCCCACCTCAGAGAGATGAACGACACGTGCCGCTACCGACACCCATACCCCACCTCAGAGAGATGAACGACACGTGCCGCTACCGACACCCATACCCCACCTCAGAGATGAACGACACGTGCCGCTACCGACACCCATACCCCACCTCAGAGAGATGAACGACACGTGCCGCTACCGACACCCATACCCCACCTCAGAGAGATGAACGACACGTGCCGCTACCGACACCCATACCCCACCTCAGAGAGATGAACGACACGTGCCGCTACCGACACCCATACCCCACCTCAGAGAGATGAACGACACGTGCCGCTACCGACACCCATACCCCACCTCAGAGAGATGAACGACACGTGCCGCTACCGACACCCATACCCCACCTCAGAGAGATGAACGACACGTGCCGCTACCGACACCCATACCCCACCTCAGAGAGATGAACGACACGTGCCGCTACCGACACCCATACCCCACCTCAGAGATGAACGACACGTGCCGCTACCGACACCCATACCCCACCTCAGAGAGATGAACGACACGTGCCGCTACCGACACCCATACCCCACCTCAGAGAGATGAACGACACGTGCCGCTACCGACACCCATACCCCACCTCAGAGAGATGAACGACACGTGCCGCTACCGACACCCATACCCCACCTCAGAGAGATGAACGACACGTGCCGCTACCGACACCCATACCCCACCTCAGAGAGATGAACGACACGTGCCGCTACCGACACCCATACCCCACCTCAGAGAGATGAACGACACGTGCCGCTACCGACACCCATACCCCACCTCAGAGAGATGAACGACACGTGCCGCTACCGACACCCATACCCCACCTCAGAGAGATGAACGACACGTGCCGCTACCGACACCCATACCCCACCTCAGAGAGATGAACGACACGTGCCGCTACCGACACCCATACCCCACCTCAGAGAGATGAACGACACGTGCCGCTACCGACACCCATACCCCACCTCAGAGATGAACGACACGTGCCGCTACCGACACCCATACCCCACCTCAGAGAGATGAACGACACGTGCCGCTACCGACACCCATACCCCACCTCAGAGAGATGAACGACACGTGCCGCTACCGACACCCATACCCCACCTCAGAGAGATGAACGACACGTGCCGCTACCGACACCCATACCCCACCAGAAACCCAACACCCCACCCCACCTCAGAGAGTGAACGACACGTGCCGCTACCGACACCCATACCCCACCTCAGAGAGATGAACGACACGTGCCGCTACCGACACCCATACCCCACCTCAGAGAGATGAACGCAATCTACGGCACTCGGCTGGAAAGGGCCATACATGGACACCGGTAGCATGGACCACATGGTGGAAGCCTCCATGACCAGCACCGGCCGGTCAACGACACCAGAGCTGATGAAGCAAAACAGCACCACATGTCCTAGAACACGAGTCGCCGGTGAGGCTGGTATTCGGTGCCGATGCCGAGTCCGACATATTCCCAATGGAAAGCGAGCTTTGGCACGCTAGCTGGGTTTGGGCGCTTCACCTGAGGCGTGGCGACGATCTCTGGGTGTGTTTGGGATGAGGTGGTGACAGTTCATTTGGTTCTCAAAGACGCCTGGCAGTGACTTGCCTGGACATAGAGTAGCTCCACCTGCTCGTTGGTAGGCTGGACCTGCTGTTCAGCTGGCAGCGGCGCCTCCAACACACTCATCGACAGGTAGGTGGCCAGGTAGCAGCGCAACCACTGCAGCTGTGTCGACCTGTCCGGGAACAGGCTGTAGTCGACGTCATTGATGCCTGCGGGACCGGGAAACAGACTGTAGTCCACGATATCGGTGCCTGCGGGACCAGGTACAGGGTGTAGTCCACGATATCGGTACATGCGGAACCAGGGAGCAAGTTGTAGTCCAGGCTACCGGTGCCTGTGTGACCACGTTACGACCACGCCAGCAAGCTGTAGTCCACGTTATCGGTTCCTGTGGAACTAGGCAAAAAGCTGTAGTCCAAAGCAGTGCACAGCAGTGCCAAGGAATGATACGCCAGGGGCTAGTGGGGAATGGTACACTAAGGTGGTGAAAGATGATACACCAAAGTGGTGAAAAATACCATAACAAGGCAGGGCAACCTCTTCTCTTCGAAAATCTACATCTGTCAATCAATCAATATGGTAGTGAAATCTAGAATGTTACTGACATCATTCTGAGTTATAATATAATTTCGCAATACTCTGCTGTTATCTGGACATTCACTAGGAAATCGGGCAAAACAAAGCTGTACCATTCAGCTCTAGTACTCAGGTACTCACAGCGTTACTGGAGTTTGCTCATAACCACGAGTTAAAATGGCGTGCTTGTATAAACATCCACCTGGAGTTTCGAGGAGTAGACACACTTGTTCCGCTGAGTTCTCCAACATATAATTTTATGGGAACGTTAATGATATTAGTTGGAAATGACTTTTTATGATTATGATAAATTGTTGGCGTGCAGGAAAGAAATATCAGCTGCCATTACTGCGAATTACATGCGGTTGACGTCGTACAAAACCTTTGCCATTTTGACTGCACCAAAACCTGTTCCAGTACGGCCCACATATGTTCATTGTTAAGCTTGTCTGTTAGTTACAACTCATCCCCGCGCCAAGCACAGGAGCCCTTCCAGGCCCTGGCCTCGGATGCCGCACCAGCCCACTCGTTGAAGTGGTTGCCGATGTCGTAGGCCTGGTAGTTGAGGCCGCCGTACTCGAAGTCGATGAAGTAGACGCGGTCTCCGTCGGGAGTCACCACGATGTTCTCGAGCAGGATGTCGTTGTGGCAGAACACGGCCGGTACATCCAGCGCCTCTAGCTCGGCTCGTAGACGACACAGCTCGGCCCGCAGCTCCTCCGGTGACCGCAGCTCCGACACAAACCTGTCGGCGAGAGTACCGAGCGTCAGAGCGCGCACACCGCTATCTGACACAGCTCGGCCCGCAGCTCCTCCGGTGACCGCAGCTCCGACACAAACCTGTCGGCGAGAGTACCGAGCGTCAGAGCGCGCACACCGCTACCTGAACTGAGAGCAAGGCCACGACTCCAAATGTGCCGCATAAAGTCAAAACCTAAATTCAGACAGAGCCGCGATTTTCTCTGGCCGAACATACCAGTAAGGTTTTCTCCAAGTCCGACGGGTTGACATGAGAGCGAGAACTTCACGTAAGCGCGATGCAACAACATCGCATGGAGACGCCTACCGATGGGTGTTGGTTGATTGTGGCTTTACGACGCGCTAAACAGCGGAGGCCATATGGCGTCGCCTGCCTCTCACCCTGGCAGGAAGGACGGGCATCACAGGGAATCAAACCTCATGCCTCTGGCATACCAGATGCTCAGCTTAACCACCGAGACCAACACCCAATGACGGATGCCGGTGTGTCTGCGTTGTGCTGCCACTGGGAGACTCCACGTCACAGCGAGAATACCACGTCACTTTGGCAACACGTTCACACGACGGCCAAACGGCCCATGCGAAAACGTTGGAGTGATGGGCGGGTCGAAGGAAGAGGTAATACAGAGACGATGCTGGCTAAGACGAGGCAGCGTTGCTAATGAGGACCTCTGAGTTGGCGACGAACACACGAAACAATTAGATGGAAATGGCCGTCCAGTAATGCCGATTAGAAAAACCTCTCAGGACAACTAAAACGAAAATATGAGGGGCAGCCTGAGTAGAAAACAAATCAGTTAGTTAGTTAGTTATTGTAGCTTACGGGCGTGTGGACTGCATAGACCACATAGCGCCAAGTTGCACTTGTTCCGTGTTTTAATAGGTGTTAAGAACTATGAGAAAATCAGAATACACGTCCAAAAATCACACATACACAACGTGATGCATTGAAAGCGGATCTTTACCAATGCCTTGAGTCATCGCACGGTGGCATCCGCGAGTACCCCCACCACCTACACAACGCGACACAGTGTCGGATCGCCAGAGCACACCGTTCACTAACCGACCTCTTCTGCCGACGTGGATCGTCGAACGCGCTGGGCGCCTGCTTCATCATCCTCTCGAGTGCCGGCCAGATGCACAGCTGGTCCGCCAGGTCGTCCGGCGGCCGGATGCGGTGTAGGCGCGCCATGGCGGCCGCCACCAGTGGGAACACGGCCGGCGCGCGCACCGTGCAAGTCGTCAACGTGCAGCCCGGTTGGAAGCCGTACACCAGGCCATTAGTGAAGGTGGCCAGCAGCGGGCGGCCGCAGCCGGCACGGTGCATCGCCTGCTGGCCGACGGCCAAGGTCAGCCCCACGGACCTGGTGTCACCAGTGGAGCCCACCGCTACATAGAGATTGATCGGTCATGGCGGAGCTATTACCCAGCATCTCTCAAAAATCGTACTAGATATGAACTGAACGAAGGAAAAAAAGCATACCCTCCCGGTAATATATATATATATATATATATATATATATATATATATATATATATATATATATATATATATATATATATGTATAAACATATATAGATACATATATATATATATATATATATATATATATATATATATATATATATATATATACATATATATATATATTTATATATATATATATATATATATATATATATATATATATATATATATATATATATATATATATATATATATATATATATATATATATATATATATATATATATATATATACACATGTACGTGGGATATCATCAAGGTTATTTCTATAATTATATTTTACGTTGGAAACAATGCTGACTTCTAACGTCAAATAATTTAACTCAGCAACCTATGCTGTCTTTCTACAAATAGCACCTGCCAGCGGTGTAAGCTTCAAAGATTCCAGGCTGCAAAAACAAAGGTGCCTATATTACTGAGTTGCGTCACATATAACAGCTGGTCAGAACGACTCCACCCTCAAATGCATCTAAATCCACATAACCAAGCCTATAAATCACGGAGAGGGGTAGGGGCATGCACGACGGACTCAATTCGGACAGGACAAAATCGTCTCGCAAAGCCACGTGCCGCCTGCGGTGCATATGCATGCTGCACAACAGCTGGCCACGGCCCCTGCCGGACATCAGCTGGCCACGGCCCCTGCCGGACATCAGCTGGCCACGGCCCCTGCCGGACATCAGCTGGCCACGGCCCCTGCCGGACATCAGCTGGCCACGGCCCCTGCCGGACAACAGCTGGCCACGGCCCCTGCCGGACATCAGCTGGCCACGGCCCCTTCCGACCTGCATGATGAGCCTTTCCGCGTCGCGGTCGATGAAGAGATCGGTGCCGTCGCCGTAGAGCCGGAACAGCAGCATCGTCTCGCTGTCTCCCTCGTGACAGCAGCCCACCAGTGTGTTGGTCAGACCCACCGTGAACTTCTGCGGACGACACACGTATTGATGAAGCTGGGTAATGTCCACCGCCAACGTCAGCCACATGTGGGAAACCATGTCTCATCATGCCGCCATGGACTCGTCGTAGCGATGGAACCAAAATCAAACATTCGGTCAGTGAGGTTCCGCGTACGACAATTATCAGCTGGATAGCTTACCTTGACTTCGACAGCGTCTTGATTCCAGTCTGGCTTAATAACAGCCAATATGTCCTTGATACCTGCCTCATAGTTCAGCGGATCTAGCTTCCTGTCAAAGCAGTGCAGGTCTTTCATGGCAGTTGTCTGCAAAGCATTGCACCAGGTCAACCCGAGACCATCTCTGGCTATCACTATGAGCAGCTTAGTAACGAGTTCATTGAGTCAATCGAAACGCCTGCAAAATAGCTACACCGTCCCGGCACGGTGTGCGACGGGAACTTAGCATAAGTTCACGGGCCCACCACCGCGCTAACTCCCCACAATGCTGACCCCCTACCACGAACTGGTGAGAAACAATGCGACATCCTAGCCAGATTAACGGCATGGAATTAGCTTCCCTTCCACAACATTCTTTCTTGTCGCTTTTTCATGTTAAATCATCCCTACATCATTGTTACATGCTTGTCTCTGCGCTCCGCGAAAGCACTGTGCCTACCCGCCTAAGGTTGCTGGGGTATTATAAAATATTATTTTCGTTTGCCTTAAATCAAAAGGGTAATTTTGTACACACAATAGCCATGAAGCCCATAGAAAAACGTCGATACTTATCATTGATGAGGTTTCATCCTACACAACTCAAGGAGTATAATTTACTCCCCTGACACAAAAATTGAAGTTGGACGACATTGACGGAGAAAACTGCCTCGATGCATAAACAAGAAAATGTACAATCAAACATATCAGTTAGTTGCTCAGTTGCTGAGGTTTCGGGACGCATCAACTGCATAGGGTAAACAGCATCCAACAAAACATGCTAAAGGAGAAGCAAACTATGAGGTGAAGACATATCACGAGACCCCCCCACACAAAGGGAAAACTCTCCTGACCTCCACCAGAAAAAGAATCCGTGTTGCTTTAGCTCGCTGTAACCGGTCGAGCAGCCACCTGCACCACGTCCACTGGACTGTGACCGCAGTTCACATGCATCAAGTTCAATCGCGGTGATTTGTAATGCCTACTCACAACAAAAAGCACTATTTCACCGTGCTAATTTGCGAATATATATATATATATATATATATATATATATATATATATATATATATATATATATATATATATATATATATATATATATCAAATATATATATATATATATATATATATATATATATATATATATATATATATATACATATATATATATACATATATATATGTTGCATCTATCAACCCATCAGATCATAGGTAAGAATATTTGACAGGTAACGCTGTTTTGAACCTTTCACAGTGGGTGCAATAAAACCTAACACCCTACTGCCTCCTATCATGCTGATGCGTTTTACTTCAACGCTCTTCTCTAAAAGATGGTGCCTTTCACTGGCGGATCTAGCCCACCGGTTTTTGGGGTGGGGGGCAACTTTCGGTTTTCGGCATCAGCCCCTCCCCTCCCCCTCCCCCAGTGGCGTACCTAGGAATTACATCAGGGGAGGGGTCGAACGGATTTGGAGGGTGCCCCTTCTCCCGCTATTTTTGGTTAAAGGCACCGGATTTCGACCACTATTTGGCAAAGGGGCCCATTTGAAGAAGAAAAAATATAATACAATAATTGACAACATAATTTCCTGTGTAGGGGCCCCAGCCTACCTCCACCGTTTCTATGTTACCGGATTTTTGTTCTTGTTTACCAAAACGTTCACGTTCTCGTTCAACGTCTTGTACCACGTCAAAGTTCATGCACGTGTACACACTGGCGGATCCGATGTTGTCAACTCTTGCTGTAAGCAGAACTTAGAGCATGGAACCCTCGATGTGTGTTAGAATCTACTATGCTACCATACTGGCTTCCAAACAATTATGTTTTAAAAACCTTTAAAATTGGAGATTCTTTCATACAGATGCTATTTTTTAACCTCGGCAAAGGATACTGCATTTTAATTTAGTTGACTTCTGTTGGTTTCGGGGGGGCCAAAAGACACTATGGCCCCCCTTTTAAGCGCTTCGGGGGGGGAGGGCATGGCCGGAATGGCCCCTCCCTGGATCCGCCAGTGTAAATACATACCTCCTCTTGCTATTCTTCTTGAAAAAAAAACGGTCAATGTAGCCTGTCTCTTCATCTTAGCAACACCAACACCAACATACGAAACATGCTGCTCCACTGGGCTCAACTGGTCACTCGCACAAAACATCCTGTTCAAATTCCGCTTTCGAAATCTGGCTCACTGGGTCCGCTTGCCCGTTACTGGCTAAACAAACTTCATGAACCTATCTGACGAAGGAATAATGAAACTGCTGATTTCGTCATCTCTTGCTGTAAGCAGAACTTCAACAGCATAGAACCCTCGATGTGTCAGAATCTACTATGCTACCATATTGTGCTTCCAAACAATTATAACAAAATACCTGTAAAATTGGAGATTCTTTCACCCGGAACGCTATTTTTTAACCTCAGCAAAGGTTACTGCAATTTAATTCAGTTTACTTTTGTTGGTTTGGGGGGGAAAGACACTATGCCCCCCCCCCCTTTGAAGCGCTTGGGGGGGCCATGGCCGGAATGCCCCCCCCCCCTTTGAAGCGCTTGGTGGGGGGGGGCATGGCCGGAATGCCCCCCCTGGATCCGCCAGTGGTGCCTTTTATATACCAATTATTGGTTACGATGAAAGGAATGGAAACCGACAAAAGTTACACGTTTTTTACTGGAGGAGCAGGGGGGGGACAACTGTAACAACAAAATGGGGCTTCACGCTGGTATCGCCATTACCTTCCAGAGCACAATCTGTTTTGAAGATCATTAACTCGGATCATTAACTGGAGGAGCAGGGGCCATGGCCGGAATGTACTCGACCCAAAAGGTCAACCAAAGGACGTAAACAATTATCCAAAGCTCCAAAGATCAAGGAATGAGCTATGCCATGCCGTCTACCACATATCTCCAGCTAACCTCGAACGACCGCCAGTGGGGGTCAAACCGAACACTTGCACTGCTAGGGGCAAGACCGATTGATGACAATGAGACGTCAATTAATATTAAAATTTAAACCTATTATATTTGTCAAAGTTACAGCTTTAGTCGATATTTTCCAACGACTTGGTTATACCAGATACGTTGGTAAATATATCGGAAAGTTTTAGTTTGAATGCTAATTTACGTCTCATTGTCCTCAGTCATTCAAACATCACAACATTGCGGTCGACTGGTAAGAAATTGTGCAGCACCGCGAGGATGAATTGTCCGGTTTCCTTGGCGTGCTGATCTATCCCATCGTTACCTGGAATATCCCAGTGTCCGTGTAGCCATAGAAAATTAACCACTACCACCACCCGATGCACCGCATCGAGCAAATTACACATACAGTATCACAATGACGCGACACGGAAAAGGAAGCGGATGACTGGAACACATATATAAAATATGAGCAAAGGGCATGACAATTGCACAGACGGTTACGATATTTATAGCACGAATTATTCAGAAAGAGGAACACGAATGTCAGCAACGAAAATTGAAGTACTGTCAGGCAGTTGCGTACCGCGCAGTGATAATGGACCCAAATTGCGAGCTTCATAGGACGCTACCGTTTCGGTCCGCAAGAACAAAAAAAAAACGATTACTTGTAACCATAAGGGCGGACAGGATTTCCTACAAGGTAGGAAAATCTTGAATGGGGGGAAATTTGTCACCAGACACTGCTAATGTGGAATAATTAAAACGTCTACAGCAAGGGGAGATTGTGCCATGGCTGGACCGCCGCTCATGTAGGACCTTGTGTAGAGAAGAGTCGGAGATGGTAGAGTCGGTTCTGGATGAGCGCTGTCTCGCACCACACGAGCCGACCGCAGCAACCGAGAGCTTGCGTGACGCCGGTGTGGGGTAACTCCGCAGTCTGCACTGCCACCAGTGCCGATCGGCAGTGGCGCCATCACCCGGCAAAACAACGAATATCGGCACAGGGACCACAGTGTGGGTGACGTTTGCTATGAACGCGTCGCGGTGCACAACATCCAAGCGTCGCGGTGCACAACATCCATGCACTGTGGACATGCCCAGGGGAATGTCGGCACCGCTCGAGTTCGCTGCTGGTGCCATTGAGCCTAGCCCAGGCCCGGCTGGCGCCGCTGGCAACCATCACTGGCTGACAGATTGAGAGACGGGTAACAAGTAGCCCAGCTGCACGGCAGCCAAGGTCACCTTGGCCGGGCCTATTGCACACGCTCAGCAGGAGTCGGAATGTATAAAGTCCTTGAAGGTGGTAGACAAACAACCTGTCAGTTGCCGTGGCGGTCGGTTTCACCAACGTTGCGAGACAAAGAACCTGTCAGGTTCTTATTGCTTGGAATAATACATTGCTCGGAAGCGGAAGCAGCATGGTTGCCTCTCGGAGTCGTACAAGAACATCACGCAACAAAGGATTTCGCTCTAACGCTTAACGTGGCAATATTTTTATTCAAGCAACTTTACGTTGGTCGTTGCAGATTACGAACATGAAGATGGATGTAACTATTGGTTCGGGGAAAGCCATGGGTTTCGGTATGATAGCGAACTATTCCATTGCAACGATTCAAAGAACAGTCAATACAAGAGACATGGGCTGAAATCTGGAGATGCAGTTTCGAGACCAGTCTTCGTGACTCAGACTTAAATAGCATCTTGACGGCGGCAGCACCCCAGCAAGCCCAGGGAACGCTCAGACATTTACAGCGGGGCGATCTGACCATTCAAAGGAAACAATCCGAAACAATTGAGGGGGCACAGAGGCCTTGGAACCAGGGTTAGAATAATAGGCTGTTTCTCGATTTTATCATCCAGAATATTACTACCTCCAGAAAATTATCCTTTCATTTGTCATATTTGGAGGTTGAATGGTGTTGTTTCGTGAACTGATTTGTGGTGAAGTGCTCAACATTATCTTGAAATTGCAAACTGAGAGTCGTGTCACAGGTTTTAGGACAAATAGCCTTTCCGTATTCGACTACGACACAATTTCCCTTTCGACATCCAGTGTAAAAAGATCAAAAATCCAATCCCGCCTAGAACCCATGAAGTGGAGATGAGAAAGTTCAACGAGCCCCCTAAAACTATTAAGGGGGCGCCCTGACATCTGCCAAAGGGCGCCATTGCAGCTTCATAAGTGTCTCGAAACCACGCGAACGACAACCTGACATCCACTAAATGCATCCTGGCAGCTCCAAAAGGCGCCCGGACAGCGGGGCAAGGACGGCCTGTCCGTCAGATCGGGTGCCTTCGCAGCTCCAGACGACGCCCGTACAGTCTCGATGGGCGCCCCACCAGCTGAAAGAGCGGCCTGACTAAAACTGTATATGTAAACTGTACAGCTTTGTCCGATTTTGATTACCGTATGACTGACTAGCAAAACCGGTAGACCAAATGAAATATTCCGTCATGATTCCTTATAAGCAATTCCATACTAATGAGGATGGGAGGAAGACAATGATGGTTGTATCTATTCCCCTTTTAGCCTAGAAAAGTTACCGATTCCTCCATCTTGCCATCTTGCCTTGAAACTCAAAGCTGCGCAAAAACAGCTTCTGGGTTGCCAGTCTCCATTTGTAAAATGGACTCGACATTCGAAGCCCAAGTAGCTTTTCCATAAATGCATTTACAAACCTCAACTAGCAAAACAAATGTACCCACACATTTTAACATCTGGAGACGTGACCGATTTGACAACCCCGGAGCGTGCCATTGGCAGATGGAAGGACTCGTTCATTACCTTAATATTTATATCAGACTTGAAGGTTTTCTTAAATAAAAGGAAGTTGAGCTATGCTTAACTTCCATGCATGAACAACTTGGTCCCAACTCAAATTGTATAAACCTGTACGTTGGGAGCCCGCCTCGATCCACTCTACCTTTCGGCTATCTCAGGATTTTGAAGAGATAAGAAATTGAGGTTGTATCCTCATTATGTTCATGCACACGTTCACGTGACCTACATTGACCCACCAGACACTCCGAACTCCATTGATAAAGAAGGTAAAAATTATTTAATCATCTATCTTTGGAATAAAAATTGCTGTTAATGTGTGCAAACACCATTTTAATGGACATGCTTTGTTAGTTGTTAAACTTATTATGATTAAAATCAGTATGTACAACTCGTGCATTTGTGATGCATAGCTAAGTTACTAAAATACCATTTCTAGGCACCCTCCACCTATTGAAATGAAAAAAATCCCTAAATTTACAAGTTTACGTTTTTTTCGGCCTTATGAAAAATCAAACTTTTCGAAATTTTAATGTTATATTTGATACGCGTTTTTTACGAGTAGCGCATTTTCAATGCGCTTCTCTTTCCACAGTACAAATCACTTTCACCTTTCAAAATCGTCAAAAAAATCAGCTTCCAAAACATTAGGAAGTATCCAAGAATAATTGTACAATGATGCCGCAGAACGACGCTGTGTTCACACCAGGGTTGCTACTTTCTTGAAACAGCAGCACAGCACAGTCTTGCACTGGAAACTATGCTTCTTGTTATGATAATTGGTGGTTCGCTGTGCCGTAGCTGTGCTGGCCAAGTGATTGAATCCAGAGCTTGGTGCATTCATAATATATTTCCAAACACCACATTACAGAGATTGCCTATCGGCTGAATCTTGTTGGCTTCCCTAACAATTTATAAGGGGATAATGCCGGGGTCCGGGATACAAAAATGTATTTTATTATCGTATTCCGGGTGTCATCAATCATCATATACCAAAGCATGACAACCAGTGTGGGTGATCAATATGCTGCATCGTGTATTCATCGTGTATTTATTGTTACAATTCGCTTTCTATTTCTGACAGCTAACAAAAAACTGACACTAGAAAAAAGCAATGCCGGGCAGTCCACATCCAAGAAGTTATCGTACCTTTAAATATTTTATATACTCCTACTACTAGCATTTCGATACTGCAAAACATTGCAGCGCTTTTGGTGTGCCAAATTCTGAGCCAATGGACCACGTGCTGCGCTTGGCAAGATTTTGTTGGTTTGTGCTGGTTGATGTGCCACATTATTAAAAAGTAAAAGAGGAACTCTAGTTCACGCTGAGGTTATATTGGCCGACCCTCTCCTTCCTCTCTCCCCTCGTCTGCGCCTCTCGCGGTACAAACATGTCCCTACGCGTTGCCTAGCCGTAGCGCTCCGATGTTGTCCATCCAGGACAGGCCGAATGTTTCTCAACCCTAATCGGGTCGGTCGGCAAATTGAACTTCGCCGGGCCGCAAGGGGGAGGAGGGACACTTGAAAGCCCCCTCTAACCTTCGACCTACGTAAGCTGGGATACAATGCAGAATACCTTCAGAAAGCTCTGGTCATGGAGAGCTCGAAGCATACCATATATTGGCATTTTGACCGATAATGAGGCCAACAGGGGTCATCAGTGTTGGAAAAACTGACGCTTGTTGGTGTTATGCATACCAATAAATTTTGTACTCCAGGATTGTGACTAGACAAAATGAAATATTTTGTACTCCCGAAGGGAAAAGGAAGAACAACATTGTTTGGTTGAGTTCTACCACTCTAAGTCCATACCTGAAAACAACTAGCAGTTTCAGCAGTCCGTATGCGTCCACTCACCAACAATCCCTGTCGACCATAACAAAACTTTGAAACGCGTTACAATCCATACAGCCTGTGTAGCATGCGATACCAAGACATGTTTTCCGGTGTTGCGCTAAAAACGTCTCCGCTGTCCGGTTACAACTGGCGGCATGTGACGTCATGTGAGAAGATCCTACATTTGTGTCAATATCGTCAATATTTAATTCAATATGTATTCAATATTTATTCAATATTTATTCAATATTTATTCAATGTTTATTCAATATTTATCAATATTTCTTGTTATATATTATGCATTTATATTAATCAACATTTATTCAATATTTATTATTCTGAGTGATGTGCAAGAAGTACGAAATTTTCCCTAGTTGGCAAAACCGGTACTTGGTATCGCCGGAGTAAATATTTCAGGCCTCGTTTGGCAATTAAGATGCTTTGAATGCGCAATCGAAGGTCATTTTGTTAAAGAGACTTTTTGAATTGAAAATTGAAACTTTTTTAGACGCCATGAGCCCGTTCAATGCAAAAAAGTCACTTTATATTTCCTCAAAGTGGCTTCGGAGCAATGAAGTTCTCCGAGGTGACAACACCAAGAAACCAATGCCATTTGTGAACTTATGAATGACTGTCCAATAATATTTTTGAAATCTGTGCTAAGATAAATTGTGCGCCTTGAAATATAACTGCATTTGGAGTTCATCCGTGTCAGTGAAGGGTCCGTAATACCTGTTCCAATCTTACTCCGACCCATCTGTTGCCGGCCCGGTGATCCGCCGTAGTTCTACCGCTGGGGTAAGCGAATCTGACCCGGCTCTATTTTCCAGCACATCTTTGACATCACTGTTGGGAAGGACGGGCTGATGGAGTTGGTGAGTGTTTGTGGTTTGATTCTTTTTTTAGGTTTGTGGTGTGGGTACCCAGATGTGTACTGGCAGTGATAGCTAAGTGTGCCCATTCGGTTTCACTCTCTGTCGATTGTCATCATGAGATGAGAACTCGGATTTCCATAAGTTTGGATCACACTGGCGAGTGTGGCAGGAAGTGGCGCACGATAGAGACCATTGTTCAGAGAAGTAGGGGTTGGCCGTGGTGTTTGCCACGCCTGGTTTTTCTCCCCTGTTGTAAATAGATGAGCCAGAAGGTTTTGTTTGCCTGGTGCAGAGGTTGGTGGTGAAGGTGGAATGGTGTAGAGCCTTGGCTCGGCGGTTTTCATGGGTTTCGATTCCTCGTGGTGCCCGCCATCCCTCCCAGGGTCCACTGATGGGGTCCACCCCCAGTTAATTGTATCTTGCTGTGAGGAGCTTGTAAAACCATTTTAATCATTTTTAACTTATCTTTCTACTGGAAGTCTTCCTGATAGTTGGAAAACCTCACAAGTTATTCCCATTTTTAAAAAGGGTTCAAGGCATGATGCACTAAATTATTGCCCAGTGAGTTTTACTTGTGTCCCATGTAAAATTATGGTGTGGTAAAACGTGTAATTGTTGAGCATGTAACAGCATGAAATGCTAACATTGATTTTTAATTCTATTAAAGCAATGGTACCTAATTATGGACAACTCCTCATTTTTTTTAATGCAGCAAAATTTTGGACATGGATGTTTGCCAAGATGTTTATGCATGCAACAATGCTAACATTGGTTTTCAGCCCCATTAAAACAAGGTTAATTGTCGGCAAGTGCATTGCTATTTTTTGTATTCCAGCTTGACATTTTGTACTCCAGTGAAAAATTTTGTACTCCAATACCCAAAAAAATATGGAAATCCTACACTGGGGGTCATATTAGGCTAATATACGAAACTGGACTTAAATCACTGGAAATAGTTTTTAAAAAGGCAGAGCTTGTATTCTTTCGGTTTTCTTTTCCCAAGAATTAACACAGATCAATGTTGATGTTGAATGAATATCATGAATGCTGGTCCTAGTACAAAAACGGTCAATACAGGGTAGGTTAGGTAAGGTCAGAATCAGACCTGAAACCAGCTCCGAACTATGCACGTTAGAGACACATGTAAAATGTAATTGCCAAACCAATATAGCATAGAGCTCACCTCCCATCATATTTATTCGCTATCGACCACGTCGAGGTTGTTAAAGGTCATAATAGGTCATCACGATGACATGACCATTGTCTTGGATAATTACCGGGCAAATATGGGCACGTATGTCCCAGGTTCATTCAAAAGAACCATTCAAGCGAAAAGTGTGCATTTGCTCGATATGGGAAAGTTATCAGGTCAAATCAAGTCACGCCGCATGGTCAGGTCCAGTACGTTCAAGTTTGAATATCTAAGGCACATCATCTTTGAAGTATAAAGCATGTGTTCAAAGAAGAACCGATATGATACTGAAACATATTTGGAAACTGACCAGCTTCTGACCTCGCGACCTGACCTTCGGTAAAGCTGGGACAATGCGCAGATTGATAAAACGATCATCTCAACCTTCACCTAAGCATACACTGCTTGGAAAGTAAGTCTGAACATTGTCAGGTCATGTCGGGACAGGTCCGGTCACGCCTTATGGTCAGGTCAAGTACAACCAAGTTTGAATATACCGGATACATCAACTTTGAATGATGAAACAAGTGTTCGCGAATGATCAACTCTGGTCCAAGCGCCCTAAAGCCCAGATGAAACATGTGTTCCAGGAAGAACTGATTTGATACTAAAGCAACTTTGCAAACTGTCCAGCTTCTGACGTCGTGTCCTGACCTTCGGTCACGCTGGGACAATGACAACATATTGATTGGACAATATAGTTAAAACGATCACTTCAGCCTTCGCCTAGCACACGCCGATTAAAGTAAGTCCGAAGAAGGGCCAAATCAGGTCACGTCAGATCAGACCACGCGAGGTCAAGTCATCTCAGTTATTGGATGGTAATCCAATAACTGAATAACGCTATGTCGCACGGCTTACGCGGCGCTAAAACTGAACTCAAATACAATTTCACGAGAAACGGCAACATTTTGTATAGAATGGCATTGTGTAGAATGTCATCTTGACCTGACCTTATGTTATTGACCTTTGACACATATTTTAACCCAGAATGCATGATCTATCATTTGCGGCGTGAAAAATCACCCCTACATTACATTTTCCCACTCAATACGGATAAAGGAGAAAATTGACCTAACCCCAGGTCAGTAACATTGATGTTAATTACACAGTTCCAGATATTGATTTGTTGATTGATCATTTGGGCTTAAGCGCGCGCTGACTACGAGGTCATTTAGCGCCCAACATTCCCAGATAGGTCATTCGATTTGAAGAAAGGATAGCATGATCTGAGTTTGGTGCCTATATGCTACATCTACTCCGAATGGTAGCACTTCAGACATTTTTTTAGCAGTCTCACCTCGACCGGTCTCAGGTCAATGGTCTTTGACGACCGGGATGTGAAATTTGTACGAGATGTGCAAAACGTATGTATCAGAAGGTATTGTAAATTTCGTGTCTCTGTGTCTACTCGTTCGGCCACCATTCCGGAAAAAACACTGAGGGAAAAATTCGGCCTGGAGATAACTGAAAAAGTATCACCGGCCTGGGTAGAGGGACTCCGAGAGTTCCCTCCCCTCTCCCCGGGCGACGAGCTTTTTTGCTTCTGTTGTATGGATTGTGTGGAGTGTTTTATGAGATAAAAATGTTCCATGAACCATAAATGATAACTATTAGAGGAACATATCTACACAAATTTCTCATGAAACAAGCATTCGGAGTTTAGAGGCGCATCGACTGCAGTGGTCATGCAGCATTAGACAAGTGTTCATCGCGTCCCACAATCCTTTAGCGTAGCGCGAACATAAAATCCGCTAATGTCACTAGTGTAACGTATGGCACCACTGCTAACTTTGAAGGTCCTGAGGGCTAATGTTTTCTGGCAGTTTTGAAAATTGAAAGTGTTTTGCGCTAAGCAGAGAAACACATCGAACTACAGTTGAAAAATCCAACATTCGAAAGTTATAAAATTATAATTTATTCCCAAAACTTTTTGTCGTCAAACTTCCAATTTATTAAACATTTTCATCCTGGAATTGGTGCAAGATGACCAGAAATGATAAGTTCAGTCAACCAAGTCATAAGTGCACAGGTCGGCAACAATTTTCGAAGTTAGTCCTTGTAGGCTTACAAGTTAGCAAAACATGCAAATGGGAACCTAAATTTCGATAATTTCAGGAATAACGCTTTATATTTTTCCTTGGAAAGATAGCCACGACCTTTGATTCTTCTATTTTTTAAATGAAGTTTTGAGTGTCCTTGGGCCAAGAGGTAGCGATCTGAAATCCCACAATTCTGAGATAACCAAAAGATGTGGATCAAAACGAGGTAAAAATGTAGCTATGCACCGCATATATTTGTCATAAATACGTTATGGACCCAGATAAACACCATTCACAAGTGACCCTGCTAAGCTGTTCGGGGATATAACTCCATGACCGTTGCTCTGAGGCACACGAGAATCGCACATATCAATTATTCGCATGCGGATTTCCCCAATACACCGATTTCATTGTTGTTGTTATTGGGGCTTAGGGGCGCATCGGTTATACATCGCCCATAACTAAGTTAGTCGGGCTGGGTATACATGCATTGTAATCAAGTAAGGGACAATAAATCATCAAAGCATGCTGTGGTATTTCACGACTAAGTTATTTCACAAAGTCAGAAAATACTCCGCATCCATGTTACACTTGTCGGGAGTATACCACGTCAAAACCAATCGTAGAAAGAAATGAGTTCAGGAACATGGCGCGAACTGTCGCCGTCGCGAATGATCAATTCTGGTCGAAGCGCCCTAAAGCCCAAATAACTAACTGCCGCCGAGCAGTTCAGGAACATAGCGTGAACTGTCGCCTAGCAGTTCAGGAACATGACGCGAACTGTCGCCCAGCAGTTCAGGAACATGGCGCGAACTGTCGCCTAGCAGTTCAGGAACATGGCGCGAACTGTCACAGAGCAGTTCCATCACGGTTCACGACGGGGCTTCAAAGAAGTCGCGATGTTCCGTTTCGAAATGGCGACATGCGACGTGAACATGGGCCACAGACAAGTCATCTGCGCACTGACTGGTTGCTGGTTGCTGATTGACTGGCTGGTTGCTGATTGACTGGCTGGTTGCTGATCGACTGGTTGGTTGCTGATTGACTGGCTGGTTGCTCCTTCCCTCAGAGAAGGTAGCAATGTGAAAGGCATGCATGCCCTGGACGCAGACGACACAGTATCACGCCTGGATTGTCGACAGCACGACTGGCATGCCCCCAAGCGAGGTTTTAACGCTTTCAGTATGCTGAGCAGGATAGCATGCCTGGGGGAGCGATATTTAGAAGCGTGACCGCCTACTTGTTATAGAGGTAAGCAAACATACTGGGGGAAAGTATATCGCAGGGAGTGACAAACGACCGTGGACGGTGCAGTCCCTGAACGTTTGGCTGCCGCGTCAGCGAGCTCGCCACCCACAATTCCCACGTGGCTTGGGATCCGGCACAATGCAACTTTGTCTTCCTCCTAAACAAGGGAAGAAATGAGCACCAAAATGTCTTGTACGAGTGAGTTAGGTAGATGTAATCTTGTCGGGGCCAAGAAAGGCTGCTGAGAGAGCCCGACAAGATCAGATGTAAATCATCGTCTCTCAGCTGAATAAAAGAACGAACCTAGGCAATTGCCACCGGTCCTGGTGTAAAACTGACGCATGTGGTGGAAGTGTAAAACACTGAGCACAGCTACCACATACAAAGGCGCCACCGATGTCCGTATCCGTTTTAGAGCCTTCGGTGTAAATGGCTGTGTACCCCTCGTACGACTGAATGGTATCTATGCCTCGTCCTCGTAGTTCTGAGTATACAGTGCTTTGTGTATGGGTCCCGGCTACAGAAAGATCAGTGCTTGGGAGATCAGCTACCACAAATCACGCTTGGGCCCCCTGAAAATGACGCTGGGGCCCAAAAAACGACGGGCGGGGCTCCTGAAAATCACGCTGGGGCCAAAAAGATCGAGCAGGGCCCCTGCAAATCGCCCTTTGTCACCCGTTAGTGAGTTAGTTATTTGGGTTTTAGGGCGCCTCGACTACTGAGGCTATTTTGCGCCCATAACTCAAAGCATTCTCAAAGACTCGTTCAAAGTGTATCAAGCTTCACATCTTGGATAGCCGTCTACCATGCCCTGTTGTGCTACAGAGTTTGCATGCGGTGTATATCAGCGGGGAATATATATTGCTGAGAACGACACTTCAGAAAAGAAATTCATCAATCGTCCCGATTGAACATTGTACGAGTTGTCGGAAAGAATATCCCTAAGGGAAGCCATCTGATCAGACCCAAAATGGCGTCTACGCTCGTCAGTGTAATGAGGACACGAGATTAAAACATGGCGAACTGTTAGTGGTGCACGACATCTTGAGCACAGAGGTTTGTCGCCACCGCATAATAAACATCCGTGAGTGGCATGAGCATGCCCAATGTGGAGGCGGCAAAGCATAACCTCTTCTTGTCTATGTTTACGACAGGACGAGCCATGGCCTCCGAAGTTGTTTGATGGTTCGTAGTTTGTTTGTCGCCGTCGCGTCCCACATTGCTTGCCACTTATCTAGGAGGAAAATGGACACCTCTCGGTAATGGTCAGTGGCAGGGAGTGGCAGTCATCGAGTGCACGGTGCATTCGTTGATCGTTCCGCCGCAGCATCAGCCAACTCGTTTCCGGAAATACCAATGTGGCTAGGAAGCCAACATAGAATGACCCGTCGTCCTAGGCGTTGCATATCGGCAAGACGGCTCAGGATATCCCGCAGAAGAGGGTTTGATGGATAAAATGTGTTCAGAGCCATGAGACTACTTAAAGAATCAGTGACTATGACGTGTTGATCACCATCCGACACCTCGATATAACAGAGCATTTATAATAGCGATAAGTTCTGACGATTACACCCATGCGTACGTCGGGAGCGAAAACGAGCGGGCGGCAGATCCGCAAACAAAAGCGTTGCCCACGCCGTCCTCTGTTCGAGAGCCGTCAGTATATGTTGCCACCCATTCCTGAAATGTCTCAATATGTTCGAGAGCCAGTGCGCGAAATTCTGCTGAAGGGACATCGGATTTTCTGATTTTCGCCAAATACATCCACCTCTGGTGCAATCAACTCCCATGGAGGGGTCTCCATGTCACAGACTCTACGGATTCCTCGAAGTTAAACTCGACTTTCTTGCAGAGGCTTTCGAATTCGCACACCGAACGGGGCGACACTCAGATTTCGTTCCCCTGGAAAAAACAGTCGATAGTCGACGCGAAAAGACGTGCGAGAAAGCTGGATGGTCAGGAAACTGGTGGAGTTAGTTAGTTATTTGGGCTTAAGGGCGCGTCGACTACGAGATCATTTAGCGCCCATAACTATTAATTGTTCCAGCAGTCTCTATCGGTCGTCCCCAGTACTACGGGTATTCTCTTTCCTGGTGCATCTTGATGTTAACGCCCCGGGTAAATAGCATAAAACTTCACATCAGATAGGAACCTGAAGAGCCTTCCGGATTCCACAACCTGAGATTTGTCACCTAAAACTGCAAGGAGGGAGTGAGCCTGGTCACTCCCAAAAGGACGTCGACGTTCCAGCCCAAGCCTAGGGCATGAAATCAGAACGTGGCTAACTGTCATTACTGCACCACATCTCGGGCACAATGGATCATTCTCACCATTGAGTAAGTGAATATGGGTGGCATAAATATGTCCTATGCGTAATCGACACAGCGTCACTTCGTCTCGCCTTGTTCTGCCGGAGCACGAGGGCCACTGACCGAGGGATGACTTCATTATCCGTAACTTGTTGGAACCAAGCTCGTCCCACCTCCTCTGCCAATTGCTTGCCAGAAAAGCAGAGATTCCTGGGTAGTAATCTCTGGCAGGGATTGGGAATGATCTGCGCAAGGGAGCCTGTGCTGCGCGCCTTGCAGCGCTGTCCGCTTGCTCGTTTCCTACCTATGTGGCTCGTTTCCTACCTACCTATGTGGATACCTATGTGGCTTGGAATCCAGCAGAAGTGGACAACTTTTCCGGCCTGATCGAATAAAGTCAAGCGACGGAGGATATCATGTACAAAAGCGTCTGTTGGATTAAAACACTTCAACGCCAAAAGGCTGCTCAACGAGTCGGACAAAATTACATGACTTTCTTCGTCCCGACCTCTATAAAAGCCAGTGCTTTATCAATTGCCACCAACTCAGATGTGTACACGGACGCATGTTTCTGTAGTCTAAACGATCTGGCGGCTGTGTCGCTTACAAAGGCGCTTCCAACCCCGGTGTCAGTCTTTGATCCATCGGTAAAAGTTTTCGCGTAGCTGTTATAAAATGTCTATATGTGCTCCAGAGCACGTGCGCGAAATTCGTCCGGAAGAACATCCCCTTTGCGTATGTCGGCCAATACGAGGTCTATTATAGGGCTTAGTGACAGAAGTCGCCACGGGGGTGTATAGGCCTGCGGGGCGCACTTGACCCTGCGCAAGTCCAGTTGGCTTTCGGCAAAAAGGTCTCGAATTATAATGCACATAGGTCTATATATACGGGCGCCACCATGTAAGAAGATTGATAGGATGTGACGCGAGAACACCGCTGGATAAGCTGGATGCTGCGGGAAACTGCGCAGTTTACACGCGTAGCGCATCCCGAGCATCTGTCGCCTGAGGGAAAGTGGTGGCTCGTTGATGTCAGCCAGCAAGCTCGCGATTGGCGAGGTTCGAACCACCCCCGTCACAATTATCAGAGCTGCATGATGAACAGTATCAAGAACACGTTTTCCGGATGCACAGGCACCATCATAAACAAAGCAATCGTAATCTAGCTTTGAGCTGATGAGAGATCGATAAAGGCGTAGCAGTGTTTGTCTGTCACTTCCGTAAGATTTTCGTGCTACACATTTTACAATATTCAGAGATGTAATACATTTGTCACGGATAATTCTAAGATGTTCCCGGTATAGCAGACGCCTCTCAAAATATATTCCTAACAACTTAAATACAGGGTGTGATTTAATGGGTTCACCATACAGCATCAGTGTAAGATCACGACAGCAACGACGGCGAAAGAAATGCATTGCTGCTGTTTTTGTGGTGGACAACATAAAACCATTCATGGTGCTCCACTTCCGGAGATGGTTTGTCGCCAGCTGAAATTGCCTGGATGAAGTGTAGGCTCTTGAAGAAGAGGACCAAATAGCTATGTCATCAACAAAAAGAGATCGACCAATGCTTGAAGGAAGCCCAGCAAACACGTCATTGATCATGATGGCGAAGAGAGCAACACTCAGCACGCTGCCCTGAGGAATTCAATTTACGAGTTGAAAATGTGCAGATAAATGGTCACCAATGCGAACACGAAAAAACGGTCTGATAGAAAGCCTTGCAAGAATGTGCCCATACGGCCACGGATTCCACTTCTTTGAAGCTTTAAAAGAATACCATAGCGCCAGGTCGTGTCATATGCCGCTTCAATGTAAAAAAAAACACAGCATTAAGATGTTGTTTCTGCTTAAAAGCTGCACGTATCGAGGTAACCGAAAGTAAAATATGGTCAACGGTGCTTCTGTTTCTTCTGAAGCCACACTTCGTTTGTGAAAAAAAATGTTACTTTCTAAGTATCACGTCAGCCTAACGTTTATCATTTTTTTTTATATCAGCTTGCCAAGTGAAGATGTAAGCGATATGGGGCGGTAATGCGATGGATGTAAGCCGTTTTTCGTGGGTTTCCTGATTGGGACAATAATTGCTTCCCGCCAACCTTCCGGGAAAGCGCCTGCTTCCCATACCCGGTTGAACGTGGCCAGCAAAGCTTCCAGCGCTTAGGGAGGAAGCCGTTTCAACATGGCATTGTGGATCTGATCCGGTCCCTCGGCAACAATTCGCAGGGCGCTAATGGCAGATGTGAGCTCAGTCAGTGTAAATGGGTCATTGTAGTCAAGTGGTTGTGAAGTGACAAAATCAATAGAATTCCTCTCGCAATGCGACTTAAAACGCAAAAACTCACGATTGGTGCTTCCGCCACAACTGCGTTCAGAAATAAAACGGCCTATCTCATTCGCGACATCAGACGGGTGGGTAACATCAGCGTCACCTACGCTCAACACGGGGAGAGGAACTGACTGGAACTGTCCGGAAATACGATTGAGTTGGGATAAGATCTGTGCTGTTAGTGTAAATCGATTAAGATTTCCAATGTATGTTATCCAGGACACCCTCTTTTCCTCAAGGACTGTGCGTCGAGCATGTGCCCTGGCCTTCCGGAATGCAATAAGATTTGCCGTCGTACTGTTACGGTAAAAAAACCTTGAAGGCACGTCTGCGAGTACGGATAACATTCCGGCACTCCTCACTCCTCAGTCCACCACGGCACAGGAGCACGGCGGGGTGTTCTGGATGTCTTAGGGATGCATTCAGAGGACGAGTCAATGCTCAGTGATGTAAAATTATCCACAGAAAGTGATGGACTAAATTGATTCGGAGCATCGTGAGATAATTTATTTAGTACTATTTCATCAAACTGACGCCAGTTGGCCTTGCTGATGTTCCACCGCGCTGGCCTCGTTCCCAGAACAGCGGAGCAAATAAATTCCAACCAGATTGGAAAATGATCACTCCAGAGCGGGTCATCATCTACTGACCAAACACAGCGATGACTGATCTGGGGACTATACAGGGTAAGATCTAAAACTAACTTGTTTCCCGAGGGTAGCGTTATATGTGTCGAAGAACCTGTGTTTAGTAAACACAGCGATTCGTCGATTAAAAAGGCGTCCATATGTCTACCACGGGGGTTGGAAGTGATAGAAGACCAGAGAGTATGATGAGAGTTAAAATCGCCCAAAAGTACAACGGGAGGAGGAAGTTCCTGTATAAGACTCCCGAGCTCCGCAGAGGGGAAAGTCTCTCCTGGGGGAAGATAAATTGAACATAATGATATAACAAGATGGTGAATATTAATACGTACGGCTACAGCCTGTAGTGTTGACTGCAATGCTATTTCTCGAGGTGTTCCATTGTGGACAGCTAACATTACCCTGCCGTGTGAAATTGTATCAATGTTTGAATTATCCTTCCGGAATACAGAATATCCTTTAATGGTACACTGAATACCAGTTGACAGCTTTGTTTCCTGAAGCCCTACAGCAATAGGCCGTTTATGATATAAAACCCTCTGCAGGTCAGTAAAATTCGCTCTAAATCCACGGATGTTCCATTGTAAAACTAACAGCGATATGATGGTGAGTCAAGGTAAAACTGGAAGTGTCTAAAAGTGCTCCCAGGAGGGTTCCAGGTTACTCATAGAGTGGCCAAGTGAGGTCGTTCTCGGTCGCGACCGCGGCGAACCGTCCCCGGGAGAGGTTCCTGACCACGGTAGCCCTCGCTTCTGAGGGACGCTCAGCTGCGGCGGGGGCGGGGGAGGACCATACCGTGCGGCACAACTGGTTCTCCCAGCGGTACCTCCACTCGCCTTCGAGGCGTTGGCGTGCCCGACCTTGCGGGAGGGGCACCTTCCACACCTTTGTCCTTCGCCCGCGTCTTCTCCACTTGAACCAGTCGGGCCCTCTTCGCCTCGCGGGCGCGCCTTTCAGCTTCCTGATATTGCAAGCTGATGTCGGAGATTGGAATTCGTCGGGAGTTACGGGACGGCGATGCAGGAGCAGACGTGTAAGCTGAGGGTGAGGGAGGTGGAGGAGGTGCGGAAGTAGTGGTTGAACGTGAGGGGGATGGATGGCTCACGGGAAGGGGAGACGGGTCAGGCAGGGAGGATGTGGAGAGGGGGGATTTGGAGGTGGTTGCGGTGCGTGTAGGTGAAGGGAGGTTGGAAGAAGAATGGGAAGTGGGAGACGGGGATTTCAAGGTGGGAATTGTGGTACACGGAGAGGGGCTAGGATTGGGTGGAGAGGGCCGAGCAGGCCTCTTAGAGCGCTGGACCTGGGTCCACTCTCCCCCATTCGACGTTGGTCGGGGCGACGCATCTGGTGAGCAAACACCGCATCCACTAGTGACAGGTGGTGCTTCCGCCGCTTCGGCGACGTGTTGTACAAGCTGTCCTCGTCTCTTGGGCGACGCAAGGGGACACCAAAAGATCGGAGCAGTGTTATGAGTTGGGCAATTAGTTCGGAGATGTTGGGCTGTGTGTGTTGGGAGCCTATCTTTGAGTGTGTTTTGCCATTGCAGGGTTCAGTTTTGCCGCTGCTGCGTAAGACATTTTTGGGTGAGTTCTTTCATAGAGTTCACGGGCCTCCCGAAATGTGATCTTGTTTGTACATTTTATAGTAACTATCTCTTTCTCTTTCAAGAAGATGGGACATGAGCGATCGTAGGCCGCGTGGGGTTTCTGATCAGGACCACAGTTTGAACATTTTAGACATTCAGCATCACATTTTCCTCCCGCATGGTCCACCGACCCACATCTACCACCTGTCTCGCGATTTCGGCAGTGTTGTGTCGTATGTCCAAATCTGGAACATCGAAAGCACCGCATGGGATTTTGGACAAACACACGCACCTTCACGCGAACGTATCCAACGAAAATGAATTCGGGAAGATCAGTGGAGCTAAATGTTAAAATGAAGTTGTTCGCAGGTTGCGTTTCTTGGCCCTTTCTAATAGTGATCCTTCTCGCACCTACCACTCCCCATTCTGCCAGGCCATCCACAATCTCATCATCGGACACGTCTCTCAAATCATAACAATTGATGACCCCTTCGAGTAGTTTTTGGTATTGAGGTGAACGTCGATGGGTACAGTAACTATTCGTCTGGCAGTTTCATGTCGTACACTGTAATTTAGTTCGGTTGCGCCCATCGCCCTGCTTGCATCATCCGTATTTCTAAACTCTATTTCTATTCCACCATCCCTAAGTTTCTCGCACCTGAGCACCGCTCCCAACCTGTCGCATGCTTCCTTTCTCTGAAACGGTGTGAGCCGCGAAACACTCCTTTCCTCATCCAATGACCTCATGACGAGGATACGAGAGGCGGAAACACAAGCCAAGGGGCTGGTCCCTATACGCGTCACGCTTGGATTTCTGATGTGTCGGCTTGTCTGTCCCCTACTAGAGGGGGCAGGTGAATTGTTTATGTTTGAGGATGCCATGAAGTGTGATGTGTTCTGCTCCTCGGGCGCCCCATCGCATAGGGCCCTACTGGGGGGACGCCTGGGTCCCGCGGAAGGGAGGACGCCAGGCGCCCGAGGAGCTATACGGGGCAGGCGGCGCCTTCGCCCGGCCGGGAGAGAGAGACTCACCACACCGACCGGGATCCAGCGCCGCCCACCCCTTGACCCCTGCCGGCCAGGCCGGCAAGCACTGGGCCAGGGCCCAGACCTTCGGCCTGAGGCGACATGTCGCTTGGCCCGTATGGGGCCCTACGGACCCGCCCGCTCCTCCCGGATATTAGGACCAAAGAGGCGTGTTGGTCCCCCGTCACAACTAGCACCATGCGACGGGGGACCTCAGCCTCCAGGACTCCGTCAACCCCGGGGGCGGGCCGAGGGGCCGCGACTACCCCGATAAAACTGAGCTGGACGGCAGGACCGGGGAAGTTGTCCTGCCTGCTCATAGTAGGGATAGTTGGTGTTGCAGGGCCAGGTGAAGGACATGGATGTTGGGATGAGATGGGCATTTGAATGGGAGCGTATGGATGGAAGGACGAATGAGGCACTCTTAGTCTCACCCCTCACCGGTAAGATGGTCGCTGGATCATTGGGAACTCAATCCCCCCCCCCCCACCACGGAAAGGTGGTGCGTCGTCGGGGGGGGGGGGAGGAAACTGGTGGAGCTTCCAGGCGTACCGCATTTCCAACCTTTCTCTGCACAAAAAGAGAGGTGGCTCGTGTGCTTCGGCTAAAAGGCTCACGGTGGACGAATGTGCCGGTCACGAATGCCAAATGCGCCGGTCGCGATGCGGATAGCGGTGTGATAAACATTGTCTAGTGTTCGCTTGGTGGAGTTGCGCGCTCCGGCGTAGATAAAACATGCGTAGTCTAGCTTAGCGCGTATAAGTGAACGGTAAAGCAGAATAAGGGAATCACTGTCAGCTCCATAGTTAGTGCGAAAAATACACTTTAATATGTTGAGCGAATCAAAACACTTTTAACGGAGTACTTTAAAAACCTCTTTGTAACCAAGAGGTGAATCAAAAGTAATTCCAAGAAACTTCACCGCAGGTGCCACCGGTATTTGGTTCCCGTGCAGCCTAAGGCAGAGTTCTGAACGGTTGCGCCTTTTGCAACTGCAGTGACGTGCCAAAGGGGAAAATCCCCCCCTCTGTAGGGGTGTGTTCCAAGAATCGCGCAGGGGTAGCCAAAATTTCGCTAGCGCCCCATAAATTCGCGCCGTGCCCCAACAATACAGCGGGCACCAGAAAACTCGCACCGGGTTTGAAAATCTGCGCCGGGCGAGCCAAAATCGCACTGGGGGCCAGCTAAGTACAATACGTACCGCGAATTCGCGCTGAGCCCCCAAATATCGCCATCTGGATCCAAAATTCCCGTCGGAAGACCAAACAATTCACGTCGATGCTACCAAAAATTCCCTTCGGAGCTTCCACATATAGGCGTCGATGGCCTCAAATAAGCACAGCGTAGCCATACAAATCGCATTTGGACCAGTTAAAATAAAGCCAGAGCCCTCTAGAATAGGGTGAGATGTCGAAAAATAAATATCCGAGCCAGGAAAATTCCTCCGGAGCCCCAAGCATACGGTCAAATGCTTTTTTTAAATCGTGTACGGCCACGAACAAAAACGTATCGGAGTTAGAAAAATAGCGGCGGAACACAACAACAAAAATGGCGTCAGGGACATGAAAAAAAATCAGGCAGGGACTTGGACTTAAAAAATGCGAAAGAAGACACCAAAAATTGCGTCAAGCCCAGAAAACCGGCGTCGGGATCCGCCAGAATCTCGCGCCTGGGCCCGAAAAGTCTCGCCGGGACCCAGAGAAATTATACCGGAGCCCCTAAAATCGTGCTGGGGTCCCACAGATAGTTAGTTAGTTAGTTATTGTGGTTTAGGGGCGCATCGACTGCATAGGTCATATAGCGCCCATAACATAACATAATAAGCCATTTAATCATACAAGCGAGTGAACGTCAGTTCGGACAGCGAGTTATCAGATGATGTTGATGTGTAAATTACGGAAAATATAATTTCCAAGAGGAATCTAAAAAGCTATCCTGAGTGAACAATGTCCGACTCATCCCCTAATACTTCCCGAAGCGAGACAGAGGTGCGTCCAAGTGACGTCTCGGTTCGTGGGCAAGCCGGGGACATGATACTAAAATGTGTTGGACTGACATTGGTGCGGTGCACCTCGGGCACCGTGGCGTCTCGTCACCGCTCAGGAGATACCGGTGTGTCGCATAAGTATGTCCGATGTGTGTCAGGATGCCCAAATAAACACAGCGGAACCCGAAGAGCATAACAGGAGGTCGAAAATGCACCGGGCCCTCCAACGCGTATCGAGTCTCACAAAAAGTGGCAGAGTCTTAAAACATGCGCTGCAGCTTTAAATAAACACACCGGGAGCGCAAAAAACAACAACGAAGGCCTTCGAAGCGCACCTAGGTCATAAGACCACACGGGGCCTCAAAAACAGGCTGGGCCCTCACAAAGTGGCATGGTCCTAAAAAGTAACAAAAAGACGGGGCACTAAATCGGCATATCGGGGTTTTCGAAAACGGGCCGATACCTAAGAGATATCGTCGGTACATGAAAAGCAACAACACTGTATAAAAAGCCGGGGTCTCAAAAATCTGCCGGGTCACTAACAAAAAAATTGCTGGAGACCTAAAGCATATCAGAAAAGGAAGAAAAACACAACGGGCCCCAACAAAATTACCGCCTAGCTAGCGCCTCGGTTTGGTGGCCGATCTGGAACCATATATAACCAGAGATGAGATGCATCAAAGCCCAGTGGGCATCGGGATTTCTTAACCACCAGAAAATGTGGGAAGAAGAGAACTAATCGTCGAACTAAATCCATCGAATTTTCCCAGCGAACCCCCAAAATAAACGTTCCACACGTCAAATATGGCATATAACTATCATGTGGCAGCAACAAGCAAAACTTAGGTCTAACAGAAACTGAAGAATTGCACGAAGTGTGGCAAATGCGCCAAATGCGCAGGGTGGGTGTACACGTTCACGAACGTTGGCATTTTGGCGACCGGGCCCTATTAACTGGAATGCTTGGAATTTGAAAATTTTGCATGTTTAAGTGATTTGTACAAGTGAAATATCAGCAGTGTGAGGTGAACAAGGGATACCAAAAGAAAACATTCGATTTATTGATTATTTGGGCTTAAGGGCGCGCCGACTACAAGGTCATTTGACGCCCATAACAGTTAATTGTTTAAACCGTTGCTATACGACGACTCCTGTGCTACAGGTATACTTCCTGGTATAATATTGATGTTAGCGCCCCGGGTAGATAGCACAAAATTTCACAGTAGATAGGAAGGTGAAGATGTTTCCGGATTTAACGACCTGTGATTGGTCACCCGAAGGTGCTAGGAGGGAGTGAGCCTGGTCACTCCCGAAATGACGTCGACGCTCCAGGGAAAGCCTCGGGCATGAAATTAGAACGTGATGAACTGTTAGCACTGCACCGCATCTAGGATACAGTGGCTTATTCTCACCATTGGGTAAGTAAGCATGGGTGGCATAAGTATGTCCTATACGCAGACGGCATAGCGTCACCTCGTCTATCCTTGTCCTACGAGAATACGAGATCCTCTGGACAAGAGATGGCTTTATTGTCGGTAATTTGTTCGGCGCTAGTTCGATCCAGCTCGCTTGCCACTTGCTTGCCAGGAAAGCAGAGATCCCTGAGTAGTAGTCCCTGGCCGGGATTGGCAATGCTCTGCGCAATTGAGCCTGTGCTGCACGTCTAGAAGCGCTGTCAGCTTGTTCGTTTCCTGCGATACCCACGTGGCTGAAAAAAAACAACAGAAATGGACGAATTTTCCTCCTTCATCTAATAAAGTCAAGCGGCGTAAGATATTTATTCAAGCGTCTGTGGGACTAAAACTCTTGAGAGCCAAAAGGCTGCTTAAGGAGTCGGATAAAATCACATGATCTTCCTCATTCCCGACCTCTAAGAAAGCCAACGCTTTATGGATTGCCACGAGCTCAGACGTGTAAACAGATGCATGTCTCGGTAGCGTAAACGATCTGATTTATGGTGCGATCGATCGATCTGGTTTATGGTTTATCGATCTGGTTTAGCGTAACGATCTGGTTTATCCGCCAACGATCTGGTGTCGCTTTCAAAGGCGCTCCGAACCCCAGTGTCGGTTTTTGATCCATCCGTAAAAGTTTTGCGTAGCTGTTATAAAATGTGGATATGTGCCCCCAAAGCCCGCGACCGAAACTCTTTCGAGGGAGTGTCCTCTTTACGGATGCCAGCCAATACCAGATATATTCTCGGTTCCAGTGAGATAAGTCTCTACGGGGGTGTTAAGACCAGCGGGGCACACTCCACGTTACGAATTTCAATTGACTTTCGTCGAAAAGATCACGAATTCTAGTGTACAGAGGTCGGTAGAAACGGGCGCCATTGTGTGCCAAAAAATGGATTAAAGTGTGACGCGAGAACACTGCTTGGTATGCTGGGTGCTGCGGGAAACGGCGTAATTTGCATGCATAGCGCATCCCAAGCATCTGCCTCCTCAGGGAAAGTGGCGGCTCGTTGGTTTCGGCCAGAAGGCTCGCGGTTGGCGAAGTCCGGAATGCACCAGTCACAATCCTAATAGCGGCATTTTTAACTACATCCAGACGATGTTGTCCGGATGCACAGGCGCCATCATAGACAAAGTAAGCATAATCTAGTTTTGAGCGAATGAGGGATCGATAGAGAAGTAGCAGTGTTTGTCTATCGCCTCCGTACGATGTTCGTGCGACACATTTTAAAATATTCAGAGATGTAGTGCATTTGTCTCGAAGTACTCTAAGATGCTCCCGGTACGTAAAACAGCTGTCAAAATACATTCCTAAAAACTTAAATACAGCGTACAATTGAATAGGTTCATCGTACAGCTTCAGTGTCAGATCAGGACAGCAACGACGGCGACAGAAGTGCATTGCTGCTGTTTTTAGGTAGAAAATTAAAAACCGTTCATGGTGCTCCACCTCTGGAGATAGCTTGTCGCCAATTGAAGTTGTCGCGATGAAGTAGATGCTCTTGAAGAAGACGCCCAAATGGCTATATCGTCAAAAAAAAGAGAGCGACCAATACTCGAAAGAAGACCAGCAACAATATAATTAATCATGATGGCGAAAAGGGCAACACTCAGTACACTACCTTGTGGAATACCATTTACGAGTGGGGAAACGGGCCGATACGTTGTCACGGACACCAACACGAAAAAGGCGGTCTGTTAGAAAGTTTTGCAATAAAGTGCCATTCGACCACGGATTCCACATTTTTTAAGTTTGAGAAGAATACCATGGCGCCAGGTCGTATCGCATGCTGCTTCAATGTAAAAAAGAACACAGCACTGACATGTCGTTTCTGTTTAAAAGCTGCGCGAGTCGACGTGTCCAAAAGTAAAATATGATCAACTGTACTTTTGTTTCGTCTGAAACCGCACTGTTCATTTGCGAAAAAGTTTTGGTTTTCTAAATACCAGGTGAGCTTAACATTCACTATTTTCTCCATGAATTTTCCCAGTGAAGAAGTCAGCGAAATGGGGCGGTAATGTGCTGGCAGCAATCCGTTCTTCATGGGTTTTCGAATAGGGACTATAATTTCCTGACGCCAATGCTCCGGGAAAATGCCTGCCTCCCACACCCCATTAAATGTCGCCAGCAGTGCTTCCAGCCTCTCAGGAGGAAGCCGCTTCAGCATAGCATTATGGATCATATCCGGCCCCTCAGCTACATCTCTTAAAGCACCAATCGCAGAAGTTAATACCGTCACTGTAAACGGTAAGATGTAGTCCAATGATCCTGAAATGGTGAAGTAAATAGGGTTCCTCTCGCAACGCGACCTAAACCTAAAAAACTCTCAATCAGTGCTTCCGCCTTTGCTGCGTTCTGAGATAAAACGACCTATCTCATTCGCAACATCTGACGGATGAGGAACATCAGTGTTCCCAACACTCAGTACGGGGAGAGGCACTGAAGAAAATTGTCCTGATATACGCTTGATCTGGGACCAGATCTGTCGTGTTGGTGTAACTTGATTAAGTTTTCCAATGAATTTCCTCCAGGATGTCTTTTTTTTCCTCAAGAATTGTGCGTCGAGCTTGTGCCCTGGCCTTCCGAAACACAATCAAATTTGCTGTCGTGCAGTGATGATCAAAAGTCCTGAAAGCACGTCTACGAGCACGGATGACATCCCGGCATTCCTTATTCCACCACGGTACGGGAGTACGGCGGGGCGTTCTGGAGGTCCTAAGTATGCATTCGGAGGCCAAGTCGATTATCAGTGATGAAAAATTTTCCACCGAAAGTGGTGGACTGAATTGGCTGGGAGTATGGTTAGATAATTTTTCCTGTATTATTTCATCAAACTGACGCCAGTTGGCCCTGCTAATGTTCCACCGCGGTGGCCTCGTTCCCAGGACAGCACCACAACGAAGTTCCAACCAGATTGGATAATGGTCACTCCCGAGCGGGTCATCCACCAACCAAACACAGCCAAGACCGATCTGTGAGCTACAAAGGCTAAGATCTTAGACAGATTTGTTCACCGATGGTAGAGTTATATGTGTTGGAGAGCCTGTGTTTAGTAAACACAATGTTGCGTCGATTAAAAAGGCTTCCATATGCCTACCACGGGAATTCGCAGTGGTACAACCCCAGAGAGTATGATGAGAGTTAAAATCACCAAGAAGTAAAAAGGGAGGAGGAAGCTCCAGAATAAGACTTATAAGCTCCGCAGAGGGGAAAGCTTCTCCCGGGGAAGATAAATTGAGCGCAACGAAACAACAAGGTGATGTATATTAATACGCACGGCTACAGCTTGTAGCATTGACTGCTAGTACGGTCCGGGTAGTACGGATTTCTTGTAAGCTTTCTTCCATTGGAAAGCTGCATGAGGTAGAACAATGACATACACACATGTGATTTGAAAACGCTTTTCTAAAAAAAAAACATTCATACCTTTTTAATGTAGATCTTATAGTTTCCTTAAAAACCATCACGAATTTCAAGGTCACTAGTTACTGATAGGCCACCCATGGGTTCATTTACGCGTAGCGACGCAATTGTACTTCGGAACAACTGATATGTACTGAATAACATCAAACATGGAAACAACGCAACCCCACCCTATTGAATCAGGTTCTATTACCCACATATGTCCGATCAAATGTTAGGCAGGTTTATCATTTTGTGCTGTAGAAAAAGCATTGCGTCTCCGTGGACTGCTGATAACTGTGTTAGAGGCAAATGCAAGTCGAGGTGTTTGTCTCACGTATGTCTTCCCTGCCACCCCATCTGTACTTCGTCCATATATCCGTACTCCCTATCCGTACATAGCTCAATACTACCCAGCCTGGTGGCGGTTCCGAGGATTTAAAGGCGCCAGCGTTGATGCCGGCGGAGAACAGAGGGGTTGAGATCGGGAAGGAAACGATAACAGGCTTGGCAGAGCCGGTACAATGTACGAATCAGTTTCGAAAATGCCTGGTGGAAAGAGGACGTGGTTAATTTGTTCGACGTACATAATAGCTACAAGCAATTGTGATAGCCATTGTGTCGATTCTTATCGTCGCCATACAAAGCGAATAACAAAATATGTTGCTGAAGCATAAGTCCCATTAAAAACGTGAGCATCCTCACATTACCAGAGGTGTGGCTTTGCGAGTGAAATTTCCAATTTGAAATTGTTCAAACTATTTTTTTCTAACATCTCCGATTTTTTAAAGATTTTATTTCTTGCACCATCAGCGTCAGAAATGAAAAGAATGAAAAGGATACACCGAAGGGAAACTTCATGGCAACAAAATTCAGAACTCTGGCAGGCTTAGAAGAACAAAACATGCCAACATCGACAAATATGTAAAATTAATTTTGCGGAAATGTTTGAACTCATAATTGACTTGCCATTAAAGAAAATATGTTCCGTTGGCTGCTGGCCATCTGTACCTGTAGAGAAGTCCTGAAACACGCTATATCCAAAGCCCTACAAATTTCTGAATACACATGCAATTTTAAAATGAAGTCGCTCAAAAATGTGTACAGATTAAAACTATCTTAGACCAAAGCAATGCGCCGGGGCGAGTTCTTTCAGATGCCGTGTTAATATCATCTGTCAATTGATATTTACTATCTCAAAAAGACATTTACGGAAATCCAATCTGTTTGCCCCGCTTGTATTACCAGATTCGTTGCCATACTAGGCGCTGCAGTCATGGGTGTAACCACTGGGGGAGGGGGCATGCCCGCCCCCCCCAACAAATTTCTGAAAAGTGACGATTTGTCTCCCTCAATTTTTATGTGTCCCCCATGCCTCAGCTACCTGAGTACGATCGTCGCAAAATTATACTTAATCATGTTTAAAGTGAAAATATATATGCAAGAGAATGACGAAAAAAAATACTAGAAGCCAATCTAGTCAATCACCGTGCTTAACAGGCGTCTTCTGTCGTCACAGAATCTCCGAATGGTAAATCAGCAAACGTTAGAAATTTCTGCGTCCAGACCATTCTTGAATAACATGAACCTTGACCATAGTTGTTTTCGCTTGGGTGGAAAATTGTGCCTTGCGAGGCAACAAATTTGCATTATCGCAAGGCTTAGGTTGCATTCCCCTGCGCACACATTGATATATCTTGAACAAACGTGACTCTGGGTGTCCTTGGGTATCGCCAAGACCATGGAGGGAAGTCATGGGCAGCCTTGAGCAAATACGTCAAGTTAACGTCGTATTCGTATTCAGCGACGTGTTCGCCAAAGGCATATTTGGCATTGGCATTCAGGGACGAGTTTATGATCGTTCTAGTCAATTAGCACAAATGCTTCTGCTTGCACTGAACACGCTGGAAGCAACTACATAGTTCTCACATTACCACTTTAACGGTCAAGGTCCAAAGAAAACCAGTTTCTTCGGTGGCCTCCCAGTTTTTTTTTGTAGTTTTCAGCCAAACCCTCCAAAATCTGGTATCAAGCAATAGCCTGTGGTAAACCATTGTGTAATATTTCAAAGCGGTACATGTCAAGGTCAACCTTCTAGGTCAAAGGTTAGCTTGATTTATTAGATGGCAATATTGAAACGATAGCAACCGAACGCGAGGTTCGGTTGCTATCGCTTTAATTTCCATCAAATGGGCGTCCTGAAGGACGCCCATAGGACTGAAGAACCCCACATAGGACCCGCCCACTGAAGGACGCCCATCCGGTACAACCTGAAGGACGTACCGGAGGAAGAGATAGTGGACGGGTTGTCCGAGTTTGACGTGATAGGAGCGAGGAAAATAAAGACTACACGAGATGCAGAACTGATTACGACGAACAATGTTATATTGACATTTAATTCAACCGACTTACCTTCTGAGATTCGGGTGGGGTGCATCCGCGTCAAGGTGCGAGTTTTTCTCCAGAATCCCATGCGTTGTTTTAAATGTCAAAAGTATGGACATACTAACCAGTATTGTCGGAATCGTCCCGTGTGCAGCAAGTGTGCTTCCCCGGACCACTCCAGCGAGCAGTGTACTTCGGAAGTTCCATTCTGTGTGAACTGCGGCAGGGGACAGAACCCCTACACTTCGTTCGACCGCACCTGTCCCAGCTACTCCAAAGAGAAGGAAATAATCTCCATCAAGCACAACCAAAAAGTAACATTTCGGGAAGCGAGGGATCTTTACGATCGCACCAATCCTCGAACGTCATACGCGACAAAAGCCAAAGGTACCACATCGACTTCACAGCGCGTGCAAACACCCAAAACGGACGAACTCATTGCAGCACTGAGTGAGCTACTTCGTTCTTTTGGTATACTCGTCACCCCGCCAACAAGGCAAGGTCAGCCCGAACCTCGCTCCGAGGCGGCAAGGTGCGACGCGTCGCCCATGCCAGACCCCGAGGTCACTGTACCGATGCCGGCCGCTGAGCGAGCTCCGGAAGAGTGGAGTGTTGCTCAGCGGACGAAGAGACCCGGAAATGGCCCCAAACCTAACGTGCAAACCTTACGTTACACATCCACCGATCGCGCCTCTGCCCAGTCCACACCCACCCCTACTCCCCCGCCACCACCGAATATTTCGAGAGAAACTGACATCGCTTCCAGACGGGTTCCGGTGGTCGCACCCTCTGCGGCTCGGCCGGAACTCACGGTCAAGGTTCACCCGAGGGCTCCCGATACGGGGGCGCCTGGCCGTGCAGCCCGGACTGCGTCCAGGGACTCCTCGCCCAGCGCACGAGTAGGAGGAACGTCACCTAGAAGGACACCTCCACCATCACCAACTTCACACGTCAGCCCTGCGATCACCGCAGAAACTGGAAAGGTGATGGGCCCTCCTCCTAGAGCGACACCCCCACCATCACCAGCTTCACTCGCGAACCCTGCGACCACGGAGGAGACTCTAAGGGTGATGGGTCCGCCTCCTATACCACCACGTGGCGGTGAGAAGGCGGCGCACTGGGATTCCCCTGCGGCCGAACGTAAGCGGCCACCCCTGTGGACACCATCTCCACCGAGCGGGGGAGCTCCCAGATCTCGTCCGAAATCGTCATCATCTCTCTCATAGTGTGTTAGTGTTACGTTTTACTGGCATTGATTGTCCTTGGACGACCCTTATAGAAGGGAAGGAACGGAACACGATTATTAAGTTATCATCCAGTTTTACCCGATACATCCATGCACCTACTTTTGCTCTGGACCGTGGAGATAGTAAGATCTGCCTACATGTGATGTTTCCACCCAACTTTAACCCATTTTAAATGGATCGACCGCTGTCCATTTTACAATGGAACTGTAGGGGGCTGAGAACCAGCACCGAAGAGCTCCAGGCACTCTTAAACCGCCACTGCCCTGCGGTCATTTGCCTCCAGGAGACTAAGGTGACGCCGGGCTACTTTTTCAGCATAAAATGCTACTCAGTCTTGCGTGAGGATACGCACTCTGACACCATTGCGCATGGCGGTGTGCTGCTGGCCGTCCACCATAGCTTAGCGGCACAGAGATTGGTGCTCCACTCCAAGCTGCAGGCTGTTGCAGTAAGAATGCATTTTAACCATCGCCTCATATCTATTTGTTCTCTGTACTTGCCGCCTGGTGCTGGGTTTCCATCCACTGAGTTACGACATTTGATGTCGGAGCTGCCCCCGCCGGTTTTAATACTAGGCGATTTTAACTCACGCCATACAGCATGGGGATGCGAGGACATCAATGCACGAGGTCGGCTCTTGGAGTCTTTTATGCATGATGAGTCCCTGTGCATTCTAAATACCGGCAAGCCGACGCACTTTACCCTGTCCTCCGGCCATACATCTGCTTTGGATCTTAGCCTGTGCAGTCCACAACTAGCACAACTTTCTGCCTGGTCTGTGGCTGATGACCCTCATAGCAGTGACCATTTCCCTGTGTCGCTGGAGTACCAGGACGGCGCAGTACTTGGAACTCGACCACACCGATGGAATTTCAAGAAGGCGGACTGGACAGCATATGAGGCACGATTAGAGGAGATCTTTTCCGCGCGGCCTGGAGTGCCACCTATGTCAGTTGAGACATTTACCAACGTACTCGTGCAGACCGCCACTGACTTCATCCCCCGCACGTCTGGTACTCCTCGTCACGCTCCCGTCCCCTGGTGGACAGGAGTGCCGTCAGGCTATTCGGGAAAGACGAGCCTTCAGAACCTTCAACCGAAATAGCAATACGGTCAACCTCATCGCCTTTCGACAAGTTCGGGCCATCGCACGGCGTACCATCCGGGAGGCAAAGCGTACCTCGTGGAGGGCCTATGTGACCGTTTGTTTGTTTATTTGGGCTTAAGGGCGCCTGAACTGCTAGTGGTTATCTAGCGCCCATAACTGTTTTATTCTTCAGAACATGATCTGGGATTCGATACGACCATTATTGAAAGGGATATATAACGTGAAACTTAATAGCCGCTAAGTAACGGTATAGTTTGCCTGTGGCAACGATCTCCGAGCTTTCTCCTAAAACATCAGAGTACGACATGGCATGAAAGTTTGGACCAAAGTAACGCATTCGTTCCTCCTGGAAGTTGCGGCAAGAAAACAGTATGTGACGGACTGACATATGCGAGTCACATCGAGCACAGCGTGGTTTTTCCTCCTTGATCAGAAGGTGTCGGTGTGTAGCGTAAGTGTGCCCTATTCGCAGTCGTGCCAAAATTATCTCTTCCCTCCTACACTTCTTCAGTGATGATGGCCATGGTGCCAAAACTGGTTTGATAGATCGGAGCTTGTTTGAAACCTGATAATCCCAATTTGTTTGCCACTTTTCTTGGAGAAAGGCGGATACTTCCGAATAGAAATCCCTTGCGGGGATAGGCAAGGCTCGAGTCCAACGAGCCTGCGCGGCGCGCCTTGCAGCAGCATCGGCTAGCTCGTTACCAGTGATACCGGTATGGCTAGGTACCCAGCAGAGGGCAATCCTCTTACCAGCTCTGCTCAATGATGTCATGCGAGTTAATATCTCCCGAAGAAGTTGGTTGGATGGGTAAAAGGATTGTAAGGCCATGAGGCTACTCAACGAGTCTGTTACGATGACATTGAGATCTTCGTCTCCAACCTCAATAAAACATAAGGCTTTAATTATCGCCACCAATTCCGCAGTAAACACAGATGCGTGGGGTGGTAAAGTGAAAGATCTAGTTACCGTTCCACATACGAATGCGCAGCCAGTTCCTGTCATTGTTTTGGACCCGTCAGTATAGAGTCTGGAGTAACATCGATAGGATTCCAGTAATTCCAGTGCTTCTGCCTTGAAAAGGTGTGGAAGTGTGTTTCCCTTCTTGGACGTCGCTAGGGAAATATCTATCGTAGGTGAAATTAGTTCCCATGGTGGGGTGCCAGGGTGTTTTATTTTCGCGACACCTCGTAGTGGTATCCGTGCCTCTTCGAGGAGATAGCGGATTCTGACGCAAAAGGGTCTCAGTTTTTCTCCTCTGTGCCCGCTAAAAACTGATAACATGTGATGCGAGAAAATGGGCTTGTATGTGGGGTGTGCTGGGAACTGCTTTAGCCTAATTGCATACCGCAGTCCCAGCTTTTCACGTCTGCTTGCTAACGATGGCTCGTGGGCATCTGCCAAAAGGCTCGCAGCTGGCGATGTCCGAAAAGCCCCTGTGGAGATTCGTAATGCTGTATGATGTATAGTGTCGAGCTTCCGCTTCACTGAATTACTCGCACTGTCGTATATAAACGATGCGTAATCTAGTTTCGAGCGAATAAGAGAACGATATAACAATAGAAGAGTTGCTCTGTCAGCTCCATAAGTCGTTCGGGAAACACATTTCAAAATATTCATGGCTCTGAAGCACTTATCGCGCAGAGTGTCAATGTGTTCCCTGTAACTCAGCCGGCTATCCATGATAACTCCCAGGAAACGGGCCGCTGGTCGCACAGGTATTTGATGGCCGTATAGCTTGATTGCCATCTCTGGACAAAGACGGCGTCGGCAGAAGTGGACAGCCATCGTTTTCGAGGTAGAGAATCGGACCCCGTTTAATATGGTCCACCTTTCGAGACGAGCCACAGCCATCTGTAGTTGTCTTTCCACAGACTGAGACCGCGCGGCACATGACCAGATGGCCAGGTCATCAACAAAAAGTGATCTACCGATGCTTCGCGATAACCCATTTTCTATGTCATTTATCATAATTGCAAATAGTGCGACGCTAAGTACACTGCCTTGTGGGACACCATTTTCCTGAACAAAGGTTTGTGAAACATGGCTTCCCACGCGAACCCGAAAAACGCGATCAGACAGAAAGTTTTCCAAGAATGTTCCCATTTCGCCACGTATCCCATGATTCCACAGTTTCCTGAGTATTCCTGGTCGCCATACTGTGTCATAGGCAGCCTCTATATCAAAGAACACTGCTCCCACGTGTCGATTCTGCATAAAATTATATCGTACTACAGTGTCTAAGAGTAATATGTGATCCAGAGTGCTGCGATTTTTCCTGAAACCACACTGTGAGTTTGTAAAAATCTGTTTGCTTTCGAGGAGCCAGCTAAGACGGACATTTACCATTCGCTCCATCAACTTGCAGAGGCATGATGTCAAAGAAATTGGACGGTAGTGTAGAGGGTCGCGACCACTCTTACCCGGCTTCACTATTGGTATCACAATGGCTTCCCGCCATGAAGATGGAAATGTGCCACTTTGCCACAGTGCGTTGAAGGAGACGAGCAAAGCGTCCAAAGCACACGGTGGAAGATGCTTCAACATAGCGTTGTGGATTCCGTCAGGCCCTTCTGATACATTTCGCAGAGATTTGACGGCTGAAGTTAATTCTGCAATGGTGAAGGGATGATTGTATGCGTGGTGCGCCGAAGTTGTGAAGTCCACAGGCGTGGAACTACATCGAGCCTTATGTCTTACAAACTCGGGATCAGCGCCGCTGTCAAGACTTCGTTGCGATATCGCCTGACCAATCGCGTATGCAACATCTGCGGGGTGGGTGATATCTTGGTCGGCCATGTGCAGCACAGGGAGAGGGGTTGAGCGGAATGTGCCAGCAATCCTTTTAACGCGAGACCATACTTGTGACGATGAGGTGCAACGATTCAGGTTACTCACATATTTCTTCCATGATATACGTTTGGCATCGGCGATGGTTCTTCGTACTATCGCCCTCGCCTTTCGAAAGGCAATTAGGTTAGCTGTGTTACTATTGTGGCTAAATGATTTGTATGCGCGGCGTCGTGCTCGGATGGCGTCTCGGCACTCCTCGGTCCACCACGGGACAGGGGTTCTACGGGGAGTACCAGATGTTTTCCGGATACACCCTGTTGTCGCTTCTATAATGACAGCTGAGTATCTTTCTATCGAAAGTGGTTGCCGTCCTGTCAGGGCGCCAAAACTGTCTCTGAGTTGCCTTTCATACGTCTCCCAATCGGCCTTATTTAAATTCCATCGTCGTGGTCTAGTACTCAGAAGAAGGTTGTGTCGAAATCTTAACCATACTGGGAAATGATCACTTCCCATGGGGTCCTCTGACACTGTCCAATCGAAATGTTGTGCAAGCTCGGGGCTGCACAGACTCAAGTCAAGCACTGATGTGCTTCCGGAAGGCATCGTGATATGAGTTTGAATGCCCGTGTTTAAAATACATAGCGATTCTTCCAGAATAAAAGATTGTAATTCTCGACCTCGGCTGTTGACATCGTTACATCCCCACACAGTGTGGTGGGAGTTGAAATCTCCTAAAACTAGGAAGGGTGTGGGTAGTTCAGACACTAGCCGGCTGAGCTCATCCCGTGTAAAAACAGTTCCCGGAGGCAGGTAAACTGAGCAAACTGTCACTGGGGTGCGACCCACGTCGATCCTAGCAGCCACCGCCTGGAGATCGGTGCTCAGGGCCACTTCCATCGCTCCTACATTGTGGTGGACAGCCACCATGACACCGCCGTGAGCAATAGTGTCGGTTTCCATATCCTTTCGGAAAATTGAATATCCCTGTATGTCACATCGTGAATTGGGTCGGAGTTTAGTCTCTTGTAGACACATAGCGACAGGGCAATGCTGACTTAAAACAACCTGTATTTCCTGGGTACTGCTTCTAAAACCTCTGCAGTTCCATTGTAAAAAAGCTTGCATAAGAGCTTGTTAAAATTACTTAAAAGATGTGCGGTGGGGCATTGCTTTCGAGCGATACACTCTTGGATGTAATGGACTAAAACTGACTAGAATGGAGTGACTAGTAGTTATAATAAAAGAAAACGCTACTTTTAAAGCTTTGGTTCCGTCCTTCTTCCGAGAGTGGGCGTCGCTGTTAACCCCGGAGGGTTATCCCTATTTGGTCCTTGGGACTGGGTTCTGGGGCGGGAGCGTGGTGACCCCTCGCCCGGTGGAGAGCTCGTTAGTGGCAAGCCTCTTTTGTGGGGCCCCAGCCGAGGCGGAGGCGGTGGAGGGCCCATTTCGTTGGCTGAAGGAGCCGGTCCCTCCACTAGCCGTCGCGGCGATGGGGTGGCAGGCCTTGCGGTTGGAGCCTTATCTCCTTGGTGGCCCCTCGCCCGGGCCCTCTCCATCTGAGCAAGCCTGGTTCGCTTGGCTTCCCGGGCACGTCTTTCGGCTTCCTGATAATGGAGGTATGCATCGGGTATCTGGATTGATCGATGGGACGGCGATGGAGGTGCGGAAGTGGGTGTTGGGGGCGGGGTCGAGACGTGGCTCACGGAGGCGGGATACGATTCCGGAAGGGAAGATGTGGATGTGAGGGATTTCAGGGTAGTGGTGAGAGTACGTGTGGAAGGAGAGGGGAGGCTGGAGGACGGGCCGGAAGTAGGGAGTGGTGATTTCTGGGTAGGTACCGTTGAAGTTTGGGAGGAGCCGGACATGGGTGGGGAGGTACGACCAGGCCTCTTGGACCGGTTGTCCCGAGTCCATTCCATGTCTGCTGATGCTACTCGGGAAATCACTGAGTGGTCGTCAGGGCTTCCATTCACGGTGGGTGGGATATCAGTCGCTTCCACGTCGCTTCGGGGTTGCTGCACTCTGCTCGTAGGCGACGCGAAAGGCACTCCGAACGCTCGGAGCAGAGAAGTCAATTGTGTGATCAACTCGGATGCTGCGTTTGGCTGTACATGTTGTGGGGTTGTTAAACCTTTCTTGGTTTTTGCGGAGTATGATACCCTAGGGTGTGATCCTTCATAGAGGTCCCTGGCTTCTCGAAACGATATCTTGTTGGTATGCTTTATTGAAATAATCTCTTTTTCTCTAATATAATTTGGGCACGTTCGGTCGTACGAGGTGTGGGGCACCTGCCCTTCTCCACAGTTAATACAGAACGGGTTCTGAGAATCACAAGTCTCAGCAGAGTGCTGGTTTGAGGCACACTTACTGCACGCTGGGCGGTTGCGGCAGTACTGTGTCGTGTGTCCGAATTTCTGGCACTTGTAACAACGCATGGGATTTGGGAGAAATTCTCGGACCTTAACATGCACATATCCTACTCGTATATCTCGAGGTATGTCCGTCCTGTTAAATGTCAAGATGACGTTGTTTGTCTGAATCAGGCTTGAACCCTTTTTTACTTTCATTTTTCTCGCGTCGATCACTCCAAACTGTGAAAGCCCTTCTACAATTTCATCTTCAGGCACGTCTTTCAGATCAAAACAATTGATGATCCCCCGCGAGGTGTTCTTTGTTCTATGTGGCTCTACAGTAATTTCGATGGATTCGTTTTCTTTTTTGCCATTTTTCCGCACACAGTACACAAATTCGGACGACGTAAGTGCAATACCAGCCTGTTCCGATTGCGCGAATTCAACTTCCAGAGCACCATCATTAAGCTTTTGACACCTCAGAATTTCGCCAAATCTGTCACAGCCATCCTTCCTATGGAAAGGAGACAGGGACGCTAGGCTTTTGTTCTTCCCTCTGAACACGAGAACTCGAGGACCGGGAGAAGATTCCATGGAATCTCCGCGTGGGTAAAAGTTTGTCTGGCCCCTACGAGAGGGGCCAGGAGTGTTTTTGTTTGATGTGTGTGCCATATGGTGAGTGTTTGTTTCCGCTCCTCGGGCGCCCCACCACGTAGGGGCCCAACAGGGGGGACGCCTGGGTCCCGCGGACGGGAGGACGCCAGGCGCACGAGAAGCTATACGGGGCGGGCGGCGCCTTCGCCCGGCCGGGAGAGAGAGACTCACCACCCCGACCGGGATCCAGCGCCGCCCACCACTTGACCCCAGCCGGCCGGGCCGGCAGACACTGGGGAGCACCCCAGGTCCCCGGCCCGAGGCGACCAGCCACTTGGCCCGCGTGAGGCCCCACGGGCCCGCCCGCCCCTCCGGGATATCGGGACCAAAGAGGTGTGTTGGTCCCCCGTCACAACTAGCACCGTGCGACGGGGGACCTCAACCTCCAGGACTCCGTCAACCCCGGGGGGCGGGCCGAAGGGGCGCGGCTACCCCGATAAAACTGAGCTGGAGGGCAAGACCGGGGAAGTTGTCCTACCTGCTCATGATAGGGAGAGTTGGTGTTGCAGGGCCAGGGGAAGGACATGGATGGTGAGATGAGATGGGCATTGGAATGGGAGCGTATGGATGGAAGGACGAGTGAGGCACTCCTAGTCTGGCCCCTCGCCGGCTCACCGATGGACTGGGAATCCGGGTCCTTAGGGCACTCAATCCCCCCCACCACGTAAAGGTGGTGCCTCGTCGGGGGTGGGGGGGGGGGTTTTTAAAAAAAATATTTTTTCCCCCACCCCATCATTTTTTTTGTTTAAGGATAAAGCGCACGGAAAAAAAAAACAACCCCCCCCTTTTCCTTGGCTGGGGGGGGGGTGGGAGATTGTTTCCGCGGGTGTTTGTTGTAAAAAAAGGGTTTTTTATTTTTAAAACAATGCGGGTTTTAAAGGGGAAGAAAATTTTTTTTTTTTTGGGAAAGGTAAATGGAAAAAAAACCCTTTTATTTTCTCCCCCTTTGGGGGGCGTTTTATAACGAGCCATTCACCATGACTGAGCTTAGTTCCGCTGTTGGAGGCCTTCGAAGCGTATCTGAGGGTCCCGACCTTGTACATAACGACATGCTCACGCATCTCCCAACACGTGCACTTGAAGCCATTTTAGAGACCGCAAATACACTTTGGGAGAAAGGCGACTTTCCATCCACCTGGCGCGATGCTACAATGATACCAATTTTGAAACCAGGCAAGGATGCCTCAGACCCCGCGAGCTACCGACCCATTTCACTTACATCATCACTTTGTAAACTGATGGAGAAGATGGTAAATGTTCGTTTGACCTGGTTTTTGGAACGGTGTGACATTTTAAGTAATGCACAGTGTGGTTTTAGGAAAAACCGCAGCACCATCGACCATCTTTTAACTCTTGACACTGTGGTACGAACAGCTTTCCACCAGAATCGACATGTCGGTGCAGTGTTTTTCGATATTCAAGGAGCATATGACACAACTTGGCACTACGGCATTCTGAAGAAGGTCTTCAGATATGGAATTCGAGGTTCAATGGCTCACTTCCTTGAGAACTTTCTGTCCAAACGCTTTTTTCGCATACGCATCGGGAACTACTTGTCAGACAGGTATCTACAAATGTATGGAGTACCACAAGGAAGTGTGCTTAGCGTGACGTTGTTCGCCATCGCGATTAACGACATCGGCGACTCCCTTCCATGTAGCATTGGCAGATCACTCTTTGTTGACGATGTAGCGATTTGGTGTTGTACATACAGTGCACCTTCGATGGCACGACAGCTGCAGTTGGAGGTATCCCACTTGGAAAAGTGGAGTTCCGAGAACGGGTTCGACTGCAAAAACAGTTGGCATGCACTTTTGTCGGCGCCGCCGAAACTGCCCGGACCCTGCCCTCCAGCTGTATGGTGAGCGAATTCCCTTCCGGCGAGTGACTCGATTCTTGGGAGTTATTTTTGACACTCGTCTTAATTACAAGGAACATTTTAGGACACTTCGGGAGAAGTGTTTTACATCCCTAAACCTGCAAAAATGGTTGCACACACATCTTACGAAGGAGACAGGAAAACCATATTATTGTTGTATCGATCTCTCATTCGTTCAAAACTTGACTACGTATGTCTTATATATGACAGCGCATGTGCAACAAGCAAGCACTCACTGGACACTGTACACCACTCGGCGCTTCGCATTGTGGCCGGCGCTTTCCGCACTTCACCTGCGAGCCTTCTGGCTGAAGCCCACGAGTCACTACTTTCGCTCCGCCGCGAGATGCTCGGGATGCGCTATGCCTGTAAGCTGCGCCAATTCCCTGGTCATCCCACATATTCGCACGTGTTCTCCCATCGACTCATTGCATCATTCTGTCGCGGACGTACCATGCATGCCACCCCATTCTGCGTTCGCATACGCAGGCTCTTTGAGGACAGTGGGATTCGACCGAAGGGAATTATGCGGTCCAACCTGGTTCAAACGCCGCCATGGCAAGCGACTCCTCCTATAATAGATATGTCACTTTCCTCGGTTGGAAAAGGCCACGCTACACCACAATACCGACTGTCACGTGCGCTAGAACACATAGCCTCGTTCGAGGGATACGTCCGAACTAACACAGATGGATCCAAGACTGACGCTGGTGTGGGCAGTGCATTTGTTACTGGGCCTCTGTCAAGATCTTTTTCCCTACTGCCACATGCAACTGCACTTCAGAGTTGGTAGCGATCACAAAGGCCCTCAGTTTTATTGAAGTGGGGCGGGATGCCTCGCATGTCATTTTTACCGACTCACTCAGCAGTCTCTGGGCGCTAAAACAGTTTAACCCACCTAACACCATTTTACAGGACGTTTTACGACGTCTCGGATCACTGGCTCAAGCTGGGAAGAATATTGCCCTCTGTTGGATCCCGAGCCATATCGGCATCGTGGGGAACGAGGCAGCGGATGCTGCTGCGAAACGAGCAGCTCAAGCCCCATATATGCGATCTATGCCGCTCCCCGTGAGGGAGTATGACCGCTCTATCGCGACCTTTGTTTTAAAAAAAATGGCAATCTATTTGGGACACACTACAGGACAATAAACTGCGAACAATCAAACCATGTCTTGGGGAGTGGTCCTCGTCCTACCGTAGGACGAGGCGGGACGAGGTCGTGCTCTGCCGCCTTAGGCTAGGGCACACCCACCCAACGCACCACCATCTGCTCTGTGGGGAGGACAGACCAAACTGCCCTCGATGCCACGCACCACTGTCAGTACGTCACGTTCTGATATCCTGTCCCCTGCTCGCCGATGCTCGTAGACGCCTTCTTGGAGTCGTGGAGTCGCCGTCACTCCGCGAACTTCTGGGTGACCACTCACGCATTGTAACTTCAAGACAACTGTTTCGCTTTCTCTCGGATGTCAAATTTAGAGCGATTTACACACCTCACTGACATGTAGCACTATACACTCGGAACCATGACATGTCATTCTAACTGATCTTCGCTTGCTCTTACTGTTTCACTGATGTTACTTCCATTGCACTGTTTCACTGACGATGTTATGGGCGCTGCATGACCGACGCAGTCGACGCGCCCCTAAATTCCAATAACCAACCAACCTAACTCCTCGAGCAAATCTTAGTTTCGCCACTGATGAGAGCACAAATGATGACATTTTTAAATACATGAATTATAATTGGCTACACTACTCCAAGAACCCAATTACTTATTGTAGTCGAAGCAGGTTGGCGATATTGACTAGAGCGGCAAACTGCTCGCAAGGCTTGCCATTTGAAAACCATTGAATTCGCGAACAGCTGTTGTCATCGCGCCTACTTCGAAAGTCAGGTTCGTGTGGTCTGATTTCCCAGGTCTCCGACTAGACACACCAGGCGCGGATGAACATTTTTGGGGTTTGTGTACAAGCAAGATGTTTCTGGACCAAACACTGGTCGCTCTAGATAAGTGAGCATGCTCTGCTTGTATATTTATATGTTCACTTCGCCGCTGATGTAACTTAAACGGTTTCAGATCAACGCAATTGATATGGCCGGAGTCCGCCATTCGGATGTCATGGCGATCATCCCCCCCCCCCCCCGCTAATGGCCGTTGTATTCCAGAAGTCCTACTAGACGACCAAAATGCGATAGACGACATCCCAGGCGCGGATCCAGATTAATACTTTCAGGCTATGTGCATAAACAAGTCGCCATTTGACCAACGAACGGTCGTTTTGGGTAAGTCAGCATGCTCTGTTTCTTTATATGTTGGTTTGGTCACTTATGTTTTTAGACATCTTCCGATCAACGTATTTTATACGGCCTGACTTCGCGATTGGAATCTCATGACGATTCCTTCTCGCTGGCGCGTGCGGAACCGCGTTTTGACGTGTTTGCTCAGTCGGGAGGGTGCGTATAATGATGCATTGTATGTGGGTTCTATCCCCAGGTAAGCCAGCAATTTTCGTCATTTCCTCGATTTTCGGATTTTCCGTTCACGTGGTTGGACAATCGTTGGCCAATAGCCCGATCCTTTGGGTCGAGCGAGGTCACGTCGCGGATTGGGTTGGGTTGGGGCGGTGATCAGTGTGCTTCAGGACGCAGTCAAAGTAAAACCTCTCCCTACTCAAATCGATGGCTACTTGTGCCTGCTCAGAGCGACTACCCGAGTTTCTTAGCGTGCTCGATGATAACGGGTCCCACCTGCCTGACCTTTCCTGAGTGTCGCTTACCTTTGGCATGAATTAGGCAGAGGTAGGCGCATATTTGGAGGGCATTTACTCCATTGAAACGAGCGACAATTAACAATTTAAGACTGTATTTCTTTCTTTGTACGCTGCACATCCTTGGGATTCATGAGTTATGCCGCCGAAGTTCCCATAGTTGTCATGTTGGTTCACCTGTGTCGCTTCTGCCAATATAGATAGGAATTTGCTGATCTCTGGACCACGGAACGCGATGGGATCCGTGATGGTCGCGTCCCATCACGGAACGCGATGGGAGACAGGCCAAATGAAGTTGGTTATTGGTTTTACGACACGTCGACCGTTGAGTCATGTAGCGTCGCCAATCTCTCACGCTGATTGGTCGCGGGCGAAGAGTAGCGACAGGTGAGACTCGAACCCACAACCTTTCGATTGTGAGACGAACATCTTACCCCTAGACCACTCGCCCACATTTTGTCAAAACAGTGCATTATAGGCTCTTAGGATAGCAGAGCTTGGCTGGGTCAAAGTCAAGCCATGACTTTACCTCAGTATGGTTCTTAGATGCATATTTAAACCTTTTGAAATAGGATACAAGACAGTCAAAAATGAAATATGGATGCATAAACAAATGGCAGTGAAAAGGTGGGAAAAAAATGCAATTCCAGGTGGTGACTTTACTGATGGATTAAACTATAAGTGTTTCATTTCACATACCTTTGGTACTGGTTGGTTATTGGTTTTACGACACGTCGACCGTTGAGCCATATAGCGTCGCCAATCTCTCACGCCGATTGGTCGCGGGCGAAGAGTAGCGACAGGTGAGACTCGAACCCACAATCTTTCGATTGTGAGACGAGCATCTTACCCCTAGACCACTCGTCCCCATACCTTTGGTACTAATTAACACATTTTTTCAAACCCAATACAAAATAGTGGGCAATTATGACCTGCACCGGAAGTGAGTAAGAATTGCATAGGAGCAGTTCTTCACATTAATATTCCATAAAGTCATAAAATGATCAGACTTAATAAGAGCCAGAAAGGCCCATCCATGTTAAGTCTGCAAAGGGAAGATACCATAGCCCTGGCAAAAAGACACTCATCACCTCAACTAACACCACCTCCCTAATTCCAAAGAATCCATCCACCAACATCCCACACACTCATCAATGTCTATCTAACTTACCTATCCAACCCTATTCACTCGATCCCATGTAACACATGTGGCTTGAATGCCCTACCAATCATTTTCAGACTCATTGATTTATTGATTATTGGGGTTTTAGAATGCGTCAACCCATGTGGATAATATTGCACCCATAACAAGCTTGTTTAAGCACGCGTCAGATTGTCACATCCGAATAGAAGAAATCTGGGTAAGTAGGGTATTACCTAGGCAGGTGCATATATCACTAGAAATTCTATCACCGCAAGGAAGCCCAAAACTGCTCGATTATGTATAAATCGGGAATCATTTCCCAGTAAGTCCACTCATCTCATAGTATTCACATCCCAACCGAAGTGCCGCCTGCTTTCTTCTGTATATGCTGGGCACGCCACCAGCACATGGTGCACAGTCAGCGCGGCATAATACTTCACACATTTCGGGCTTTCGTCCCCGCACAATAAATACCTGTGTTGCTTGCTAGCGTGTGACCAATTCTGCGACGACAGATGGCCACATCCCTTCTAGTTTGGCTGAATGACGAGGGTCACAGCGCCAAGTGTGGTTTGATTCGTTTCAATTTGTTTAGTTATACTCGGTGCCCTCTTTCCTGCCAACGCCTGAAGAAGAATGATGATATAATTGGGTAGTGGTCACTGGCAGGAAGTGGAAGCACACATGGGGCGTGGGCCGCACGCCCTGCAGCCTGATCTGCCAGCTCATTACCACGGATTCCTACGTGTGCTGGAAACCACCAGAGTGAGACCTGCTTTCCTATACGATGGAGCGAAGTGAGTTGTAATAAAATATATCGCACAATGACGTATTGAGGGTTAAAACTACACAATGCCAAGAGTCTGCTGAGAGAGTCAGTCAGGATAACACGTAAAACCTCGTCGTCAACCTCGATGTATGACTTTGCTTTGTTGATGGCGATCAACTCAGCAGTGAAGACCGTAGCGTGAGACGCTAATGAGCATGATCGTGTGAGGGATCCTCTCACGAAGGCACTACCCACTCCGATGTTTATCTTCGAACCATCGTGTAGGTGAAGAGGTAATTATGACATGTTGAGGATATATGTTTTAACGAGTGTAGACGTAGCTCCTCTATTGACATCTCGATTTCCCACGTCAGCGAGGGAAATCGATAGAGGGGGAGCTCCCATGGAGAAGTAGACACTTTTTCATACCGCCGAATTCCTTGCAATCGTATTTCCATTCGTCCCAGGAGCGTCCTGATTTGCACACGGTAAGCCGTTCCTCTCCTAATGTGATCACGAAGGACCGCATGCATGGCATGCTAAAAAAAATCGCTGGATATGTTGGGTGTGTCGGGAACTGTCGCATTTTGCAGGCGTAACGAACACTCAGCATGTTGCGTCTCATGGACAGTGGAGGTTTATGCGCGTCTGCTAGTACGCTAATTGTGGGAGAAGTGCGAAATGCCCCTGTAATTATTCGCAACGCAGCATGACGGACTGGGTCAAGCGTTCGTTTTGTAGTAACTCACGCGCCATCGTATATGAAGCATGAGTATTCGGGCTTCGAGCGGATCAGACTACGATACAGCAGGTCTTTCTATCAGCATCGAATGACGTACGAGATACATACTTCAATATTGCAATTGCTTTAAAGCATTTGTCTCGGAGCGTTTTGATATGTTCTCTGTATGTAAGACGATGGTCAAACTGCACACCAAGACAACGAGCCACCGGTGCTGTAGGCACATCTTGCCCGTACAATCTCAACGCCATGCCCAGGCAGTCACAGACACGTACTGAAACAGTAATGTAGCGTCGACAGAAATGTACTGAAACTGTCTTCGCTGTGGAAAACCTGAATCCATTTGTGTCCCCACTTCTCCAGGCTGGAAATTACAAGTTGTAGCTGCCGCACCATAAAATGGGTTGACGAGCTGTGCAACCACATAGCAAAATCGGCAGCAAAAAGAGGCCGTCTGATTGATGAGGGGAGTGAGTCGCCGATGTCGTTAATAATAAGAGAAGAGAGAGAGAAGCATAAAACGCCACCCTGAGGAACTCCCTCGACTTAGTGTATCCAACCTGAAACCTGGTTGCCTACACGCACACAAAACTGTCTGTCTGTCATGAAGTTTAAAAAAAACATGCTCAAAGCTCCACGGAGTCATACTGATGGATCTTCAGCAGGATCCCATGTCTCCAGGCGGTGTCAAAAGCGCTCTCAATGTCGAAAAAAAACACTGCCCCCAATGCTTGTTCTTCGCAAAAGCCACCCGAATATCTGTGGCCAGCTTTAAAACGTGACCTACTGTACTGCACTTTTCCAAAAGCCACACTGGTTCTTGGTTGAAATGTTCTGGGCTTCTGGGAACCAAGTCAGTCAGTCAGTAAGACAGACAGACTTGTATCGGAGCAATCCACAATGGACTTGTGGCTATTACAACCTCGCGTTAATTAGATAAAACAGTACAGCACAAGAGGTTAAAATCACATAACATTTAAACCAGTGGTCATACATGTCACAATAAAATAATATTTAAAAAAAAAAAAAAATACAGCAAGTCAAGCAGCAAATCAGTCCGGCACGGTCGGCACGTTAAACAGGTGCCACCGTAGGTGGCGACCAAAGATCGGCACGGGAAGCTACATCAGCTCGGGTGGCAACCAGTTGTACATCAGTGGTGATCAGGAGCTAAATCGCCTCTTCCTCATCTCAATGCGGGACCTGGGGACATACAAGTGATAGTCCTGACGGGTGGTCCGGTCACGAATCTCCGCCACGGTGGTGAGATTATGAACCGGTGACTCTGGCTCACCATGGCGGCGCACCTTGGTGTGTGAGGCACAGGGTGTATCTGGCCAGGTTCTCCGCACTGAGCCAGCCCAGTCTCCTCAGCAGATCCGAAACATGGTCAAACGTTTTGCGGCCGAAAATTACTTTTGCCGAGTAGTTCATAATTTTGTTAATGGGATATAGGTTCTTTTTGGTTCCGTTACCATACACAGAAACACAGTAGCGGATTTGCGAGAAGACCAGAGCATTGACCAGCGCGGAGATGACAGCAAGTGGAAGGTGTCCCCTTAGATGCGATAGACCACCCATAACTCCAAAACAACGCCGAGTCACTTCTGAGACGTGCGAGTACCAGCTGTGCGAGCGATCGAAAATATGACCGATATTTTTGCATCCCGAAATGGTAGTAGATCGTGATCCCGAAATTTCACCGTGATATCCGGTAAGTCACGCAGACTTTCTAGGCTGCCCAATAGCATCAGCTGTGTCTTAGTAACATTAATTTTCACCGTGATATCCGGTAAGGCACGCAGACTTTGTGGGCTGCCCAATAGTATTAGCTGTGTCTTAGCAACATTAATTTGCAGTCCATTTGCTCGAAACCAGATGTCGATGGAGGTAAAAACTGTTTCTATATGAGCGACATTTTGAATTTCAGATTTCTTGCCAATCACCAAAAGTTGGGTGTCGTCGGCCTGTTGGATAACCACTGCGCCTTCGGCGAACAGGCTAAGGTCGTTGGCGAAGACATAGTAGAGGAGAGGTCCGAGAGGTGATCCTTGAAAAACGCCGATGCTGTTGGGCAACGGGGCAGATTTTTGGACGACACCCAGACTGTCACTGATGCTGACACTTCGGGTGTGGCTCTGAAGATAAGCGGAAAACAAGGATATATCGATGCTGTGGAGACTTGATTTTGACGGGAGCTTTGATTGGTCTATCACATCAAAACATTTGCTCAAATCCAGCAGACAGAGAAGGGACACGTCTCCATGGTCACATGCGGATAGGATCTGGTCACACATGGAGCTCAGGGCGGTTTCCGTCGAGTGATGAGAACGGAAACCGTAGAAGAACCTTGGGTTCTTTTACGACGCATTCAACCGCTAGGTCATGTAGCGTCGCCAACCTCTCACGCCGATTGGTAGCAGGTGGACTCGGCAATGTCGTCGGTCGTGAGATTCGAACCCACAATCTTGCGATCAAGAGTCCGACGCTCTACCAACCGAGCTACCACGGCCCCCGGAAACCGCGCTGAGTTGGAGAGAGGAGATGGTTTTCGGACAGATAATTGTATAGCTGCTGGTGGACGGCACGTTCTACAATATTCGCAATGACTGGAACGATGGAGATAGGACAGAAATTGGAAGGGCTAGAGGGATCACCGGATTTGAAGATCGGAGAGTTAGTTAGTTGTTTGGGCTTAAGGGCGCGCCGACTACGAGGTCATTTAGCGCCCATAACTATTAATTGTTCACCAGTCTCTATAGGTCGTCCCTTTACTATGGGTATTTTCTTTCCTTGTGCATCTTGATGTTAACGCCCCGGGTAAATAGCATAAAACTTCACATCAGATAGGAACCTAAAGAGCCTTCCGGATTCCACAACCTGAGATTTGTCACCTAAAACTGCGAGGAGGAGTGAGCCTGGTCACTCCCAAAATGACGTCGACGTTCCAGCCTAAGCCCAGGGCATGAAATCAGAACGTGGCTAACTGTCATCACGGCACCACATCTCGGACACAATGGATCATTCTCACCATTGAGTAAGTGAATATGGGTGGCGTAAGTATGTCCTATGCGTAATCGACACAGCGTCACTTCGTCTCGCCTTGTTCTGCCCGAGCAAGAGGGCCACTGACCGAGGGATGGCTTTATTATCCGTAACTTGTTCGAACCAAGCTCGTCCCAGCTCATCTGCCACTTGCTTGCCAGAAAAGCAGAGATCCCTGGGTAGTAATCTCTGGCAGGGATTGGGAATTCCCTGCGCAAGGGGGCCTGTGCTGCGCGCCTTGCAGCGCTGTCCGCTTTCTCGTTTCCTACGATACCTATGTGGCTTGGAATCCAGCAGAAGTGTACAACTTTTCCGGTCTGATCTAATAACGTCAAGCGACGGAGGATATCATGTACAAAAGCGTCCGTTGGATTAAAACGCTTCAACGCCAAAAGGCTGCTCAACGAGTCAGATAAAATTACATGACTGTCTTCGTCACCGACTTCTATAAAAGCCAGTGCTTTTTCAATTGCCGCCAACTCAGATGTGTACACGGACGCATGTTTCGGTAGTGTAAACGATCTGGCGGCTGTGTCGCATACAAAAGCGCTTCCAACCCCGGTGTCAGTCTTTGATCCATCGGTAAAAGTTTTTGCGTAGCTGTTATAAAATGTCGATATATGCTCCAGAGCACGTGCACGAAATTCGTCCGGGAGAACATCCCCTTTGCGTATGTCGGCCAATACGAGGTCTATTCTAGGGCTTAGTGACAGAAGTCGCCACGGGGGTGTGGATAGCTGCGGGGCGCGCTTCACCCTGCGCACCTCCAGTTCGCTTTCAGAGAAAAGGTCTCGCATTCTAGTGCACATAGGTCTATATATACGGGCGCCACCATGTGCAAAAATTGATAGGATGCGACGCGAGTACACCGCTTGATAAGCTGGATGCTGCGGGAAACTGCGCAATTTACACGCGTAGCGCATCCCGAGCATCTGTCTCCTAAGGGAAAGTGGTGGCTCATTGGTTTCAGCCAGCAAGCTCGCGATTGGCGAGGTCCGAAATGCCCCAGTCACAATCCTAAGAGCGGTATGATGAACGGTGTCAAGAACACGTTTCCCGGATGCACAGGCACCGTCATAAACGAAGCAAGCGTAGTCCAGCTTGGAGCGAATAAGAGATCGATATAGAAGTAGCAGAGTTTGTCTGTCACTTCCGTAAGATGTTCGTGAGACACATTTTAAGATATTCAGAGATGTAATACATTTGTCACGGATAATTCTAAGATGTTCCCGGCAAAGTAGACGGCTGTCAAAATACATTCCTAAGAACTTAAATACAGGGTGTAGTTGAATGGGTTCACCATACAGTTTCAGTGTAAGATCACGGGTGCAACGACGGCGACAGAAATGCATTGCTGCTGTTTTTGTGGTTGATAACGTAAAACCATTCATAGTGCTCCACCTCTGGAGATGGTTTGTCGCCAGCTGAAGTTGCCTGGATGAAGTCGATGCTCTTGAAGATGAGGACCAAATGGCTATATCGTCAACGAACAAAGATCGACCAATGCTTGACGGAAGCCCAGCAAAAACGTCATTAATCATGATAGCGAAGAGAGCAACACTCAGCACACCGCCCTGCGGAATTCCATTTATGAGTTGAAAGCGTGCAGATTGATAGTCACCTATGCGAACACGAAAGAAACGGTCAGCTAGAAAGTTTTGTAAGAAGGTGCCCATACGACCGCGGATTCCACTTCTTTGAAGCTTTAAAAGAATACCATAGCGCCAGGTCGTGTCATACGCCGCTTCAATGTCAAAAAACACAGCATTAAGATGTTGTTTCTGTCTAAAAGCTGCACGAATCGAGGTATCCAATAGTAAGATATGGTCCACGGTACTTCTGTTTCTTCTGAAACCACACTGTTCGTTTGCGAAAAAATTTGTACTTTCTAAATACCACGTCAGCCTAACGTTTACCATTTTCTCCATCAGCTTTCCGAGGGAAGATGTAAGTGATATGGGTCGGTAATGCGATGGATGTAATCCGTTCTTCGTGGGTTTTCTGATTGGAACTATGATTGCTTCGCGCCACCCTTCCGGGAAAGCGCCTGCTTCCCATACGCGGTTGAAGGTGGCCAGCAAGGCTTCCAGTCCCTGGGGAGGAAGTCTCTTTAGCATGACATTGTGGATCTGATCTGGTCCTTCGGCAACAATTCTCAGAGCTCTAATCGCGGATGTTAATTCAGTCATTGTAAATGGGTCATTGTAGTCGAGTGATTGTGAAGTGGTAAAATCAATAGGTTTCCTCTCGCAATGCGCCCTAAAACGCAAAAACTCCGGATTGGTGCTTCCGCCACAACTGCGTTCAGAGATAAAACGGCCCATCTCATTCGCGACATCTGACGGATGGGCAACATCAATGCTCCCAACGCTCAAGATGGGAAGAGGAACTGACGAGTACTGACCGGAGATACGCTTTATTTGGGACCAGATCTGTCCTGTTGGTGTGAATCGATTAAGATTACTAATGTATGCTCTCCAGGACGTTCTCTTTGCCTCGATAATTGTGCGCCGAGCGTGCGCCCTGGCCTTCCGAAATAAAATCAGATTTGCCGTCGTACTGTGACGGTCAAAAACCCTGAATGCACGTTTTCGAGCACGTATAACATTCTGGCACTCCTCAGTCCACCACGGCACAGGAGCACGGTGGGGTGTTCTGGATGTCCTGGGTATGCATTGAGAGGCCGTGTCGATGATAAGTGATGTAAAATTATCCACGGAAAGTGGCGGACTAGATTGATTCCGAGTATCGTATGACAATTTATGTTGTACCATTTCTTCAAACTGACGCCAGTTAGCCTTGCGGATATTCCATCGCGGTGGCCTTGTTCCCAAAATAGCATCGCAGCGAAATTCCAACCAAATTGGAAAATGGTCGCTTCCGAGCGGGTCATCGTCTACTGACCAAACACAGCGATGACTGATCTGGGGACTGCACAAGGTAAGATCTAACACTGATTTGTTTCCGGAGGGTAGCGTTACATGTGTCGGAGAACCTGTGTTTAGTAAACACAGCGATTCGTCGATTAAAAAGGCTTCCATATGTCTACCACGTGTGTTTGAGGTGACAGAACCCCACAGAGTATGATGAGAGTTAAAATCGCCCAAGAGTAAAACGGGAGGAGGAAGTTCCAGCATAAGACTCCTGAGCTCAGCAGAGGGGAATGCTACTCCTGGGGGAAGATAGATTGAACATAATGATATAACAAGATGGTGAATATTAATACGAACGGCTACAGCCTGTAGTGTTGACTGCAACGCGATTTCTCGACAAGGCGTTCCATGGTGTACAGCCAACATTACCCCACCGTGTGCAATGGTATCAATATTTGTATTATCTTTCCGGAATACATTATATCCTTTAATGGAACACTGGATACCAGTTGACAGCTTTGTTTCCTGAAGCCCTACAGCAATAGGTCGTTTATGAGATAAAACCCTCTGCAGGTCAGTAAAATTCGCTCTAAAACCACGCATGTTCCACTGTAAAACTAAAGGCGATATGATGGTGGGTCAAGTTAAAACTGGAAGTGTCTAAGAGTGCTCCCCGGAGGGTTCCAGGTTACTCATAGAGTTGCCCAGTGAGGTCGTTCTCGGTCGCGACCGCGGCGAGCCGTCCCCAGGAAGGGTTCCTGACCATGGTAGCCCTCGCTTTTGAGGGGCGCTCAGCTGCGGCGGGGGCGGGGGAGGACCCATACCGTGCGGCACAACTGATTCTCCCAGTGGTCCCTCCACTCGCCTTCGAGGCGTTGGCGTGCCCGCCTTTGCGGGAGGGGCACCTTCCACACCTTTGTCCTTCGCCCGTGTCTTTTCGACTTGAGCCAGTCGGGCCCTCTTCGCCTCGCGGGCGCGCCTTTCAGCTTCCTGATGTTGCAAGCTGATGTCGGAGATTGGAATTCGTCGGGAGTTACCGGACGGCGATGCAGCAACGGACGTGGAAGCTGAGGGTGAGGGGGTGGGAGAGGTGCGGAAGTAGTGGTTGAACGTGAGGGGTGGATCACGGGAAGGGGAGAGGGGTCAGGCAGGGAGGGTGTGGAGAGGAGGGATTTGGAGGTGGTTGCGGTGCGTGTAGGTGAAGGGAGGTTGGAAGAAGGACGGGAAGTTGGAGACGGGGATTTCAAGGTGGGGATTGTGGTAGACGGAGAGGGGCTAGGGTTGGGTGGAGAGGGCCGAGCAGACCTCTTAGGGCGACGAACTTGGGTCCACTCTCCCCCATTCGACGTTGGTCGGGGCGATGCATCTGGTGAGAAAACACCGCATCCACTAGTTGCAGGTGGTGCTTCCGCCGCTTCGGCGACGTCTTGTACAGGCTGTCCTGGTCCCTTGGGCGACGCAAGGGGCACACCAAAAGATCGGAGCAGTGTTATGAGTTGGGAGATTAGTTCGGAAATGTTCGGCTGTGTGTGTTGGGAGCCTCTCAGAGGTTCCCTTTGAGTGTGTTTTGCCATTGCGTGGTTCAGTTTTGCCGCTGCTGCGTAGGATATTTTTGGGTGAGTACTTTCATAGAGTTCACGGGCCTCCCGAAATGTGATCTTGTTTGTGCATTTTAGAGTAACTATTTCTTTCTCTTTCAAGAAGATTGGACATGAGCGATCGTAGGCCGCATGGGGTTTCTGATCAGGGCCGCAGTTTGAACATTTTGGACATTCAGTCTCACATTTTCCTCCCGCATGGTCCATCGACCCACATCTACCGCATGTCTCGCGATTTCGGCAGTGTTGTGTCGTGTGTCCAAATCTGGAACATCGAAAACACCGCATGGGATTTGGGACATACACACGCACCTTCACGCGAACGTAGCCAACGAATATGAATTCGGGAAGGTCAGTGGAGCTAAATGTTAATATGAAGTTGTTCGTGGGTTGCGTTTCTTGGCCCTTTCTAATAGTGATCCTTCTCGCACCTACCACTCCCCATTCTGCCAGGCCATCCACAATCTCATCATCGGACACGTCTCTCAAATCATAACAATTGATGACCCCCTTCGAGTAGTTTTTGGTATTGTGAGGTCGAACGTCGATCGGTACAGTAACCATTCGTTTGCCAGTTTCATGTCGTACACTGTAATTTAGTTCGGTTGCGCCCATCGCTCTGCTTGCATCATCAGTATTTCTAAACTCTATTTCTATTCCACCATCCCTAAGCTTCTCGCACCTGAGTACCGCTCCCAACCTGTCGCATGCTTCCTTTCTCTGAAACGGTGTGAGCCGCGAAAGACTCCTTTCCTCATCCAATGACCTCACGACGAGGATACGAGGGGCGGAAACACAAGCCAAGGGACTGGTCCCTATACGCGTCACGCTTGGATTTCTGAGGTGTCGGCTTGTCTGTCCCCTACTAGAGGGGGCAGGTGAATTGTTTATGTTTGAGGATGCCATGGAGTGTGATTGGTTTCTGCTCCTCGGGCGCCCCACCACACAGGGGCCCTACGGGGGGGACGCCTGGGCCCCGCGAACGGGAGGACGCCAGGCGCCCGAGGAGCTATACGGGGCAGGCGGCGCCTTCGCCCGGCCGGGAGAGAGAGACTCACCACCCCGACCGGGATCCAGCGCCGCCCACCACTTGACCCCAGCCGGCCGGGCCGGCAGACACTGGGAAGGATCCCAGGTCCCCGGCCCGAGGCGACCGGCCACTTGGCCCGCGTGAGGCCCCACGGGCCCGCCCGCCCCTCCGGGATATTAGGACCAAAGAGGTGTGTTGGTCCCCCGTCACAACTAGCACCGTGCGACGGGGGACCTCAACCTCCAGGACTCCGTCAACCCCGGGGGACGGGCCGAGGGGGCGCGGCTACCCCGGTAAAACTGAGCTGGAGGGCAGGACCGGGGAAGTTGTCCTACCTGCTCATAGTAGGGATAGTTGGTGTTACAGGGCCAGGTGAATGACATGGATGTTGAGATGAGATGGGCATTGGAATGGGGGCGTATGGATGGAAGGACGAGTGAGGCACTCTTAGTCTCACCCCTCGCCGGTAAGATGGTCGCCGGGTCATTGGGGCACGCAATCCCCCCCACCACGGAAAGGTGGTGCCTCGTCGGGGGAGGAAGATCGGATGAACAAGGGAGTGCTTCCGAGAATCAGGAACAACGGATTGGGTAATGCTGGAATTCACCAAATGCAGCAGCACCGATTGCACCTATTGAGTCGAAGCATACCCTGAACATGTGGATGCTGATGCTGTCCTCGCCGCAGGCCGACGAGCCGTTCATCACGAAGATGACGGCTCGCAGCTCAGCTAGCGACAACGGCACCGAGGTAAACACACAGGCACCGGCACGCCGCGAACGGCAGGAAATACTTGGCGTCGCTCCCGTACTCTTTACCTCGTCAGCCACGCATGGGCCCACGCGGACAAAACATCGGTTTAGGTCATCAGCTGTCGCGTCGGGCAGCTTACGAATGGCCTGCTTGCCGCCGACGAATGACGTGATATGGCGCCACATTGACCTCCGCCCATCCTCACGGATGTGCCGCTCAACATCGTCGCGGTCAAAGGCTCAGTCAAGGGCTAACCATTCTCTCCATTAGCATACACAGTGATGAAGTGAGCGGTATCCGACGGTAGTGAGTGGGATTATCGTCACTTTTACCGGGCCTTAGTATTTCCGCCAGGCAGATGGAAATCATATCTGCCTAGCTTTCCGCCAGGCAGATGGGAAACATCCCCCAGTTCACAGTCTGTTGAAAATAGTGAGAAGAACATGTCTTGCGCCCGTCGGTAAGTGCTGTAGCAATTCGGTGCGCACTGCGTCCGGTCCCTCAAACACAGTTTAACCCGCTGAGTGCGGAGGCAAGACCAGCTCGAGTAAATGGCAGGTTGTAGTGGAGTTGTTCAATTGTGTTAAAACTGATATCATCATTCTGACACCGGGCACGGCGTTGCAGGAAATTTGGATCAGTATGCTGGCTACGCTTCGCAATAGCATGGGCAATGTGGTTGGCTAGCTCGCCTGGATCAGTTATGATATTTCCTCTAATATTGACGGCCGGTAGTGGGACTGAATTAAACCGACCAGAAATCCTTTTTATACGCGACCATACATCGGATGTTGGTGTTGCTCATCTTCCCTATATATGTTCGCCAGGATGCACGTTTCGCGAGAAGTATGGTTCGTCGAGCAACACCAACATCTGACTTTTTAAACGCTAGCATATTAGCCAAAGTGCTGCGCTTGCTAAACTCTTTGAGAGCCCGCTTACGGATGCAGATAACCTACGCATTCATCAGTACACCAGGGAACTGGAATATGGCGCGGTGTGCCAGAGGTGAGTGGAACGCAATTATTGGCGCACTGGAGAAGTTGTGAAGTAAAGTCATCCACAATAGTACAGTGATTTTCAATGTCGGTGGTAAAATCCATCTGTGCTCGAGATTAGAAACCAGTCCAATCCGCTTTTCTCAAGTTCCAACGTAGCGGCCATACTCCAAGAACTACGCCTCTCCGGAAAGTCAACCATATCGGATAGTGATCATTGCCGAGGCAGTCATCATGAACTGACCATTCGAGCCCCTGAGTCATTTCGGAGCTGGCTATGCTCAATAATTTTCAGACTCCATCCACGCCTGCTTAAAAGGGCCTGTACAGTGCACACCTACTTAGCATAAATATCACTCCATCCATCACTCCTGAACTCAAAAACAGGATTTTGCAGCCCAAGAAAGTTGTCGACCCTATTTTTGAATGCATTCAATGAGGGACTCCCCACAACATCAGCAGGCAGACTATTCAATCAACAAACCTTTCACTGAAAACCTGTTGTCGCTCAACTGTCCTACACCTTGATTTGTCTAACCTGAATTGATGACCCTTATGTGATAGTCTAAATAGAAGGGCATCATTCAGATTGACCTGATCTCCCTTAATTCAAATTCACCCCATAATCTCCTATACTTGAGTTAGTACATATCGAACGCCATAAGTCTGTCTCTATGTTATAAGTTACCTACCTATAAGTTACCTAGTCGACTGATGAGTCTAGTGGCTTTGTGCTGCACTCTTTTTTAGCATACATATTTATTTTTCGAAGTGGGCTCGCACATAGGCCAAGTGCAGTATTTTCATCACTTCCTTGCTCTAATACCTCACACTCCTATGAATGGTTCCTAGCATTCTGATTGCACTGTTTCTAGCTGAGATGCATTGTTTTTTTTCTGCTTGAAGATCATTTCAAACTAGCACACCTCTTCAATCTCTTTCCTCTTAAAGAACTTCCAGTTTCCTACCTCCCATTGTATATCTGAAAGTCTCATCTTCAGACCCCAGATGCATAACCTTACATTTTGCATAGTTGAAAGGCATCTGTCATTGAGCAGCCCACTTGTTTAGGTCCTTCAAGTAGTTCAATATTACTAGATTGGTCACTACTGTTAGCCACTCCTACCAATTTGATGTCATCGGCAAATTTGAACACCCTATTCCTCAGCCCTACCTCAATGTTATTCACAAAGGTGATAAAGAGAAGTGGCCATAGAACAGAGCCCTGTGGCACTCCACTCAGAGCATCCTTCCATTCAGATTTACATCTATTTAACACTACCTTTGTTTCCATCCCCTTAACCATGCTTGAATCCAACCTACAACCTTTCCATCAATCCCATGCTGCTCTAGTTGCTGAATTAGACGCCGATGTGGAACTTTATCCAAAGCTTTGCCAAAGTCCAAGTACCCTACATCCATCCTGCTTTGATTGTCTACTTCTTTGGCTACATACTCCATACATTCCAATAGATTAGTTAAACAAGATCTGCAAGGTCGAAATCCATGTATCCATATCCATATATGTAATCCATGTATCTAGATGAGCTTGAATATTCTGTTAGACCAGTTTTTTTTCTAGTTCCTTGCAAAATATGGAAGTTAAACTGAATGACCTGTAGCTTCTTACATGCTTGATACCTCCCTTTTTGAAAATTGGTACTGCATTTCCATTTCACCAATCTTCACATACTTCAGACTACCCCACATAATGCCTGAAATGATACCTTGGGGAACTGCCAATGCCTTAGCACACTCTACCAAAATCCTAGCATATAAATCATCTGGCCTGGAAGCTTTATTGGGTTTTAAATTCTGCAACTGTTTTTTTTCTACAGCTTCTGCAGTTTTTGTAAGATACTTCAACCTATCACCTACCATGGCATAACTTTAAGTTGTTTCCAATGCACCAGAGTTCTCTTTAGTAAAGGCTGATGAGAATTGTTTATTTGGGGACATCACTATATCACAATCATCAACCAGTATTTACCATGTACCTCCAGTGGCTCTACACTATACTTCTTGGACCTAAATTTGTAGAAGCTAAAGAACCTCTTAACATTGCGTGATGAACATCATCAAGCAAGTTTGATTTCTGCCAGTCATTTAGATGCCCTAACACATCTTTCTTTTATTTCTAGCTATTCTATATGATTCTAGATTTACCTTATAGTTAGCATCTTTTAGTTTTTTAAATGCCTGCTTCTTTGACTCCAGAAAATGTATTACTTCCTTGGTAAACCATAAAGGGTGCTTAACCTTGATTAATCTAAGTTGCCTATTGGGAATGAACCCATTATAACCTTGGAACAGTTTGTCTTTTACCATTCTCCACATTTCATAATCATCTAAGCCCATCAACAACTCTTTCCAATTAATTTCATTCAGAAAGTTCTTGAACTCATTGTAATTCCCTTTAGCAAAATTTGGAATGAATGTTTTATTGACTCCTGCACTTCTAACATATAAGGAAAATCACATAATGTTGTAATCACAATTACCGAAAGTCTCTGTTTACATCCTGGAAAAAAATGTCATCACTTGTAAGCACCAGATCTAACATTTCATTTCCCCTTGTAGATTCATGTCATTTGAAAGAAGACATTTTCCTCAAAATAAATTTTGAAACTTCTTCCTGACTGGCTTAAACATCTAATTTTGTCTACCATCCCTGCCATGTTGAAGTCCCCCAACAATACAGTTCTCCCATGCACACTCCTACTTATCTCTTCCTGCATCAACCTGTCAGTGTTTTCATTTGGGTCTGGTGGCCTATAGAATGCCCCAATCCTAAATCTTCTCCTGTTCTTCAGAATTATATCTGACCACAAAGATTCTACTCCTTCACCATGCACCCTATCCTCTATGGAATGACATTTCATTACTTTCCTCACATACAAGAGTATCCCACCTCCCATCCTTGCCTTCCTTTCATGATCATGCATGCTGTAGCCATTCAATTCAAATTCTTGCAAGTTATCTTTAAACAAAATACTTTCATTAACCCATGCCTCAGTTATGCATACGAAATCTAGCTTTTCAGACAACGAATATACATGCAGTTCCCCAATTTTGTTCCTAACATTTCTTGCATCTACACAAAAACATGACAAGCTATTCCTTCCTTTACCTGCCTAGATTCCCTGTTTCCTACTTGGAGCCTCATCATACCCATTGCTGAGCAATTCCACTCCTCTCTTGCTAGGATGTAGCCCATCCAATGCAAACATTTCAGCTCTCCCTCAAAAATTCCCCCACAGATCCAAGAACTGCACCCCAAGCTCCTCACAAATCTTAGCTACATTGCTATTCAGTCCAATGGCCCTAGAATACCATTCTACACTTGCACTTACCATAGGGAGGATGGATGTTACCACTCCTCTCTTCCTACTTCCTGCTAACCTACCTATGAAATCCCTGTATTCTTTTATTGTTTAAATTTTACATCTTCCTACATCATTCATGCCAACATGTACAATTACTGTTGCATCCTCTCCACTTCCCTTCATTACTCCTTCCAACCTAACTCCAACATCCTTTACAACATGCCATATTACACCTATAGTTCAAAGAAAACAGCTCCAGTATGCACTGAGTACTGCACAGTCACACTGGTGGTTCAGCAAAGGGCTGGTGCAGAAAGGGACTGGGAAAACAATACAGATAAACACAATTTACAGTAAAAGTGACACCTGACTGGCAGGTGTGGCACTTTTGTTGCATATCATTCATGGGTTACTCCTTCATTGCTATCAGATATTGCTACTAAATGTTTTCATTTCTTTGAAATCTTCTTTCATCTCCAGACAAAATGCAGTTTTCTTTTTTTAAACAGCTATTAACTTTATATGTATACATATTTTGAAACAATGGATGGCCATAAATCCTCTTCATAACATTTGCACTGCCCCCAGTGCACTTTTACTCCCAAGGCCTGATGCACCAATTCCTCCAAGTGTTGGTGCACCTTTTTTGCCTGACCAGGAGCTTGTGGTGGGTGTGGAGCTGCCTGGCATACCTTACAGTCTGGGAACAGAATAGCCTAACTACACTTGCTTGCATCTTAAATGCACCATGGGTGCATCATGCATGGGCTGAAATTATTTGGGGGTGATCCAACATGTGGGTGAGGTCAAGGTTTGTTGAAGATCACACAAATTGACATGCATGAACCGGGGCCTTCAATAACATGCTAACACAGAGTTGTTCTCATTCATGTTCTCATGCATGTTCCCATTCATGTTCTCATGCATGTTCCTATTCATGTTCTCATTCATATTTTCATTCCATTTCATTCAATTTGCAAAATTGTATTTCATTCATCAATTTTTCATTCAATACATTGCATGCATCAACTCATGTCATCCTTAGTCGGTTTTACAGCAGAACTTTGCTCCCAGGTCATGTGGTCTCAGGAACGAGATAGAGGGAGAAGACATGGCATAGTAATCTGCATAAATTAAAAGCGACCAGCAAATATAATTCTCACATCAGTTTTGATAACGAAATAGGTTTTACTATTGACGCTGCTGAAATAAGTAGAATTAAACTTACGAATATCAGCAAATTGCAATACGCTTTCTAATTTACGTGGAGACTGCACTCAGCTCTACAGCATCTGGCAGCGGACGGATGACTGCCAGATGACAAATTGGCGCTGTGGTTAAATTAGTGAAGGATGTGGTTATAAGCCAACTTCCTGAGCAACGGTAGAGAAAATGATAACAAAAGTACACTTAATCGATGTCAACCAAGTTTATAAATCCATACCTGATACTGCCGACATGCTCACGCCGCACAACTAATAAATAATCACAACACATCCCACAAGTAGGACGCTCATGCACCGACTGATTTGTTGCCTGCCACGTACTGGGATATAGGTTTCGGAATATAAAATGGTTTAAGGAACATTATACTAAAACAATCAGTCTAAAATCGTTTTATTCTCACCACCAAGAAACAAGTTTTGTCAATGAGAAAGTTCAGAAAATTGAGTGAAATCAATTCTTGTTAATAATAAATGTTCTTCGATGTGCTTTTTTAGTTCATGTCTGGAATGTTTAGTTGAAGCAAGGAATGACTTGGAAGGATGTAAAGCAACTAGACAGGAGAGCAAATTGCTGCTGTAAAACCGACTCTTGACCCTAGCACAGGTGAATCTAGTCAGTCGGTTTGGGGGGGGCAACTTTTGGTTTTTGGCATCAGCCCCCCCCCCTCCCCTCCCCCAGTGGCATACCTAGGGATTGCATCAGGGGAGCAGTCAAACTGGTTTGGAGGGTGCCCATCCTCCCACTATTTTTGGTTAAAAGCACCGGATTTCGACCACTATTTGGCAATGGGGTCCATTTTATAGAATAATAATTAATGACAACATAATTTCCTGTGTAGGGGCCATAGCTTACCTGCACCGTTTCTAAGTTAGCAAATTTTTGTTTTTGTTTACCAAAAACGTTCATGTTCACATTCAACATCTTGTACCATGTCAACGTTCGTGCACATGTACATACTGGTGGATCCGATTTTGTCAACTCTTGCTGTAAGCACAACTTGAGCAGCATGGAACCATCGATGTGTGTCAGAATCTACTATGCTACCATATTGGCCTCCAAACAATTATACAAAATACCTTTAAAATTGGACATTCTTTCATTCAGATGCTACTATTTAACCTCAGCAAAGGTTACTGTATTTTAATTCAGTTCTGTTGGTCTCGGGGGGGGCAAAAGACACTGGCCCCCCTGTTAAGCGGTTCAGGGGCCATGGCCGGAATGGCCCCTCCTTGGATCCGCTAGTGGACCCTAGCCTTGGGCCACTGAGTACAAAGTGAGTATAATTGTAGCATGCTTCAGGGGCTAAACAATGAACACAGCAATTCTTCTGAAAAAATGCAGCATGTATGCTTGATCATTATCATGTAAAAACAGTGTGAATAATAAGTCAATTGAACATTTTCATATGAAAAAGTGGACATGAGCCTGCCAAATAAGCTTGATAGGTATGTAGGTACATTACTGTTCAAAAACAAAATTGTGAGTTAATTGACCATGTGAGAAATAAGCAGGCATGCTCACCTAAGACATGGACACCATCGAAGCTTCCCAGGGATGCCAAGTGAAGAAGAAGAACCTTGGGTTCTTTTACGACCCATTCAACCGACAGGTCATATTGATATATGTAAAGGGCCTTGATATTGATATACCGTCGCCAATCTGGACTGCTGTCGGTTGTGAGATTCGAACCCACAATCTTCCAGGGATGCCAAGTGATTCTATTGAAAATGAAGCCTTAACTGTTGTTGGACTCGGGGCGCTCCAATATTGTTTGGCAATCGGTGACGTCACATGGGCTGGACAATTGCTCAGTCCCGTAGGCGCTCCAGCCAAACTTCCGTGTTTTCCACACGACATTTCCGATCTTAAATACCATCAAAATGGGATAAAGTCCGGTTCATTCGAAAGTTTGAAAAATCTGATCTACGAATGTGAGCGTTATTTTTCCCTAGCACTATGACTTTTTGCTTGTACACGCGCTAACTGCATTCATGTCGAGCACCGAAGGATTCGAGCGGTGCCACGGGTAGCAGCAGCATGATGAGACAGGCCAACTGAAGATCACGGCTGGAAAGGAGGGGTAGGAGCAAGTAAGAGATAACTGTTGCAACATAATTCCTCCCCACTCAGTGCAGGGGCGTTAGTTAGTTAGTGATTTGGGTTTTAGGGCGCATCAACTGCATTGGTTATACAGCGCCCCAGTGCAGGGGCGTAAACAAGGGTGGGCGCACTAGGGGCATGTGCCTCCCATGGGAATGTGGTACCCCTCCGGCCAGGAAAAGGCGCCAACATTATATTTCGGCTCCCGGCGGAGGTACCGAGACTGGTTAGAATGTCACGCCATTATCACCCATGTGCAGATACGGAACCTGCAGCTGGTTTTCAGGATTATTTTCCATTTTGCATTCATATGCGTCTAGACCAGGGGTGTTCTTTGATATATTTTTTTAGGGGCAAATGCCCCCTCAATGTTCGCTCTGTCCCCCAATAATTTAGACTTTAAGCATGGGGTACCATGGAACATGCATCCCATCGATGTGGCGCTTCCTATTAACTTGTATATATATGTATTTACATATATATATATATATATATATATATATATATATATATATATATATATAATCCACAAAATTAAACGTAAAATATTTTGAGGAAGTTTTTAGTAAATTTTTCCACTAGAATAACCTAACCAAGCCTAACATAACCTGATTTTTAAGAACAGTTTCCAATTTAGTTTTTATTAAAACAAACCAACTAATTTCAAAACTTGAACTAAACTATTTCACGACTAAAAACTTAAACTAACAACCTAACCAAATAATTTGCTTTGCTTTCTGGAGGAAAAATGTATGTTAGGCTTGTTTTGTGAACACTTTGAGGAACCATAATACCAGATAAGTTTGGTAGGTACCTAGGTAAGCATCTAGGTATGTACTCATATTTGTCCTCCATAAAGCAAGATATATAGACATATATCTATATATATCTATATATATATATATACAGTGGAATACTGATGTAACGATCACTGGATGTAACGATCAGACGGATGTAACGATCAATATGCCAAGAACCAAATCAAATAGCCATTTTGCTACATACATTCCGACGGGTGTAATGATCATATCCGACGTATATAACGATCACTAGCGTGCGCGGTTCTTAATCGAATTGTGACGAAAGATGTTCTTTCCATTTTCGGTAGGAACCAATCTCTGATGGCTTCGAAGAGGAAAGTTCTGTCCCTTGCAGACAAGAAGGCTCTCCTGGCCTCATTCGATAGCTTGCCCAAGATGAGCCAGAGGGAGAAGGCGACCAAGCTGAACATCCCCCAATCGACGCTCAATGAGATTTTGAAAAAGAGGGTCGGCATTGAAGGCTCAAATGTCAACATCGGGGAGAAAAGAGAGCCAAAACGGGACATTTTCCTGAGGTCGATTCTGCAGTGATGAAGTGGATTCGTGATTGCCGAGAGAAAAGTGCCATGCTCTCGGGACCTTTGGTAATGGCCAAGGCTGATGAATTCGCTGCGATGCTCAACTGTGCGGACTTCAAAGCCAACGAGGGGTGGTTCAATCGTCTCAAGAAGCGAGAGGGCTTGTCCACAAGAAGCTGCATGGCGAGGAAGTCCGCCGATCTTCCATCTCGTGACCAATGGCTTCAGGAGGTCTGGCCTCACTTCGCCAAGGCTGATGAGGATGTGTGGAATGCAGATGAAACCGGTCTTTACTACCGCGCACTGCCGGATGGAACTGTCACGTTCAAGGACGACTTCTCCAAGGGAGGAAAAGATCCAAGGACCGAGTCACTGCACTCCTGACGTGCAGCATGATGGGAGAGAAGAAGAAGATCCTCATCATCGGAAAGTCCAAGGCTCCACGCTGTTTCAAGGGCTTGGCACTCCCCGTCGACTACGAGGCCAACAAGTCGGCGTGGATGACCTCCAAGATCTTCTCCGAGTGGGTACACAAGTGGGACAGAGAGCTCCGCAGTGCCAAGCGCAAGATTCTCCTTCTCGTGGATAATTGTCCGGCGCATCCTGAGGTGGAGGAGTTGACAAACATCAAGTTGGCGTTCTTGCCGCCGAATACAACAGCTGTACTCCAGCCCTGCGACCAAGGGATAATAAATGCCGTGAAGGACCACTACAGGCGACGGATATGTCAAACGACTCTCCACTGTCTCGAGAAGGAGGACAGAGCTTCTGCAATGGACGTCGCAAAGAAAATCAAAATCCCGGAAAAAATTTTTTTTTTTCTTTTTTCCTGGGGCGATCTCACTGCGGCGTCGATTAAGAACTGCTGGATCAAGTGCGCTCTTGGACCGATTGAGGACAACGAAAATCGCGATGGAAGCAGTGACGACAGCATCGACGTTTTCCTTCAGGAGCAATGGCAAGATGTTGATGCAAACCTGCCCACTTGTCGCCCGGTTTCTGACGAAAAATTTCTTCCCGAAGTTTGGGAGGAAATGGGCCTCAATGGTGTTGGCGATGGCGGAGAGGAAGAAGAGGAAGATCATGAACAAGTGCAAGAAGAAGCCCCTCCGTCGAGCAGTGACATGAGGAAGGCGCTCACCACCCTTAAAAAAAATTTTTTCACCGTGGCTTCAATCGTTTTGCTATGCTGAATGAGTTTGAGGCTGCTTTCCTTTAACAAATTTTTAAAAAATTTTACTCAGTCTCGCATCGATCGTTTCTTCAAGATGACAACCAAGAATGATTAAAGTACCATCCTTCGGTTCAGTATTTTTTTTTTTTACCTTCTATAATTGTTGATTGTGCTTTTTTTTTTTTTTTTTTTTTTTTTTTTTTTTTTTTTTTTTTTTTTTTTTTTTTTTTTTTTTTTTTTTTTTTTTTTTTTTTTTTTTTTTTTTTTTTTTTTTTTTTTTTTTTTCCTAATTATACAATTAAAAAAAAAAAAAAAAAAAAAAAAAAAAAAAAAAAAAAAAAAAAAGGGCTCTTCTGGTTTTTTCCATGAGATTCTGTGCATTTCAATGGCATTTGGTTTTGATCATGGGCCAATCCAGGTTTTCCTCCGTGGGACATATGGGATCCCATATGTCCCATATATCCCAGAATAAATGCCAATCATATGGGATTTTTTTTTTTTTAGGGGCACACAAAACACTTGTTCTGTATACTTCCAATATTTTGTTGAAGTGAGGGGTATGACATCCATCTGCATTGTCACAACAGATGTTTTTTTCTGTGGTTGCTTGAAGTGTTATTTTAGTGATTTTTATGTCTTTTTGTGTAAATTTGTGCGTTAGGATGTTTTATGAATTCTTCGAATTTATAATTCCAAGGTAATGTTTATGAATGTGATTAAGATTATGGAACCAATCATGTTCTGTGGAAATGCTTGTTTTTCAGGTTGTCAGCAAAATAACACCAAAAATGGGGCGTTGAGTTTGGTAACATAGCATAAAAAGAAATGTTTAACAAAATGATCTAAAAATGCAACATAATGTAACCTAACATAAACTAACCTCACTTTGGAGAACAAAATTAGAGAACAAAAAATAAGCAATTTATATTCTAAACTTTAAAAAAAAAACAGTCCAACCTAACCTAACCTAACATCAGCTGCTTTTGAAGGAACAAAATTACAACTAAAATATTGCAAATTTTAACAAAAATTTTCGAACTTAAAAAGCCTATACTAACCTAACCCAACCAAACCTAACCCATTGGTTTGCTTCATGGAGGCAAATGTGTGTACGAATTTGTCTTGTTACCACCTTAAAGCACAGTAACACCTTCTTTTCTTCATGAAATGATTGCTTATTGATATGTAAGTACAACTTGAAGTGATTATGTAAAAAGTTTTCATTTCCCAAAGATATGAATTTAAAATTATTTCTACTTACATCAAGACACTGGAAAACACAATTTTTAACCAAAAGTGCCCTAGAGGCTTCTATATATTTACACAAATTGCATGCCTTGTGCAGACTTGAAAAGTTGGTTTTCAGTCCTTTGGTACGGCCAAGCAATGCATAATTCTCATATATTTTCAAATTCCTTGGATTTGGAAAGCTTAGTAGGTGCCTAACTAGGTGCCTAAGCATGAGCTTAGAGCAACACTGTTTCATGAAATTCAACTAAGTTTAGCATAATTTTAGATTGAAGAACAATTTTACTCCAAATCAGTCTGTTTTTTTTTTTGTTGTTGGCTGGACTGATATGTCCGCCTTGGAAACACTAGTGAATGCATGAAATTTACCGAGCATCACATCAGCAAAAATAAGCATCATATCAAAGCCCAGTAATAGCCCACTGGGCACTAACAGACTTCTTCGTTGAGCTTACAGTTCTGGTATTTTCCACTTCTCGTACCTACCTAAGTGGGTGGGTAGGTAACTTGCTCCTGCCGACACAATTTCGCACCTTACCTTATTTTCACGGATCAATGGGAACATTTGTGAGCAGAACATGGCCCGATGTACCTCAAAAGTGTCCCTCACACAGCGATTTCCATTAAGAGTAGAATGGACTCCACTCCAGAAAGGCCGCATACCCTGCGCTTGT